>PVJI01014114.1:0-44970 GCA_004026765.1 Micronycteris hirsuta
ATACACTAGGGTCTTTCTATGAGGAGGCCTGGCCATGATCCACCAGGTGCTGACTTTCCAACTGTTTGCTGTGATTGTTTTCCACATAAACTTGGGAAACTCTGATCATTGTTTTTCAACATTCTCATCAGTTATGGGAATGCAAACATAAGCCCAAAAAGCAGGGTCAGAACTAAAACCTGTGACATTAACAATCCTGACATACTATCCAAAATCCTCTGGAAAGTCAATTAGAACCCCAGGTAAATTAACTGGAAGAAAATATTTACCATTTAGAAACAGACAGTAGCAGGTACAAACCTTGGCTTATAGACACATAATTTTTTCTTTATTTTTCTATAACACCACTTAACTTCTAGATTAGCCTCCATCTCACCAAAACTTGATCTCAGTTAATTCAGGGTTCCATCTTTGTC
This sequence comes from Micronycteris hirsuta, assembly GCA_004026765.1. NCBI lineage: Eukaryota > Metazoa > Chordata > Mammalia > Chiroptera > Phyllostomidae > Micronycteris > Micronycteris hirsuta. Next base: position 417 of record PVJI01014114.1, read on the forward strand.
CAGGGCATGAGGGTGTGTGTGTGTGTGTTTAAGGGCCTCCAGTCTTTTTCTTTTCCCTTTTCTCTCTTTTTAAATGGAAGTGTAATTGACATACAGCATTCCATTAGTTCCTGGGGTACATGTAATGACTGTGAAGTGATCACCACAATAAGGTTAGTTCACTTCTGCCACCACGCAGTTACAGAATTGTTTTCTTGTGGTGAGAACTCTTAAGATCTACTCTCTTAGCAACTTTCAGACATACAATGCAGCACTATTAACGACGGGCACCACGCTGTGCGTTACGGCCCATGGTTTGCTTATTTACAACTGCGAGTTTGGACCTTCAGACTGCCTTCACCCATTCTGCTCACCCCTCACCATGCACCGCTGGCAAACACCAGTCTCTTCTCTTGCATGTATGAACTTGGTGGTGGTTGTTGTTCATTTGTTTTGTTAGTTCTATCCTTGGGTTCCATTCCCATAGACCTGGGATAATCCTACTTTCAGGAGTCCCTTAATGACTGTAAATTCTTACTTTTTCTCTGAGCCACTTCCTCCTCCAGAGTCCCCAGGCACTGGGGACAGGGACCTCCCAGTGGACCATCATGTACTCCTGAATCTCTGGTATATGTCAGGGTCCTTCCTTCATCACCATGGCTTCGGCTTAAAAAACTCAAAAGCCAGGAAAACCAGCCTTTCATGTCCCTGTTCTCTGTTGTTTACTATGATAATGAGCACAGACTAACCTTGATCAAAGAAGCAGAGACAAGACAGGTGGGGCAGAGGGTTAAGGAAAGACGTAGGAGGAGGACAGAGACTATACAGTATTTCAAAAGTAATACCCAACCGTTATACTAAGAGAGTTTTACGTGTCTTCATATAGCCTGTGAGTAGAGTCATCATTCTAAAATACAAACACACTTCTCTAACTGCTCCGCCTCGAGTCCCCCCGTGGCTCCACCTGCCCACATGGCAGCACAAGATTCCCTCCGTGGGCAAAGCGAGGCCCTGGGCTGGCTGACTGTTGGTCTGGGAGACCTACTATTTGCATGCGCGGAGAAAGCAGACGTTCACGTAGGATAGCCATCACTAAACATCAGGACCTGGGAACAAAACTAACAATTTTTCAAACATTTCCAAAATCCAGCTTTAACCTCTACTCAAGCAAAACTTCTGACAGAATGTTAAAAGATCCTGTTTCATTTCTTAAATATCCTTAGCCCTCTTGCACTATAACTTCTCTAAATCAACCAATAAAAACAAGAGAAACATTTAAAATACCTTGGGAGTAGTTTCAATTTTGGCCTGCTCACTTCCTTTCTCCCTGACAAGCCCTGGGTTCTCTTTTCCAAAACGCGGCCCGAGCCTTCAAAAAGTCTGCCCCTGTCTCTCTGACTGTTCGGTTCGTGCCGTGGCCGGCGTGAGCAGCAGGGATCTTGACGGTCACGGCTGTAGGTGTTCGTGATGCTTTTCCTGTCTTCTTTTTAATGTCAACCTATAAATTCTACTGGACAAGGCCTGCACCCCACATCCTCTGCAGCACCCCAACCACTTAGCACAATGGTCCACATTCAGGGAGATCTTACTATATTATTTTTACAGTTTTGATTTCTGGGTCTCCACTCCAGCTCCTGGGTAATCATTTATCAGCAAACAAATTAGTTATCAGTAAAGCAGCCAAGGTTTCCAGAGTGAATCATTTGTATTTCCACTGCTGGAAAAACAGCACGTGCCATGTTCCTTGCAAAGAGAAATTTCAACAGAGGCATGAGGTCATGATGTCACTGACAGAGCTTGCCTGAGAATTTTGACACTTTTCTCAGGGTCAAAGATCCATCAACTTTTATTTTGAATCATGTGTTCCTTTACGTTCCTTTGCCTAAGAACATAAAAGTCAGAGAATATGATCCCCCGTGATGTCGGTAACATGACAAAAAATACACATATAGTCCCTGGCTCAGCATTGGCATAATTCCTGAGAGCCAAGTACCACCTCACCCCCTGCAGCATCCAGGATTAGCTCACAGATGACTCAGGGGCTGTGCCTGCCTTGGTCCACACCAGGCGGGGCTGCACCCAGATGCCAAGGCTGCTTCTCTCTTGCAATGTCTGATGCTCTCGCCGATCCCCTCTTGGGTGGAGCAGGCCCATGGCTGGCTCCCAGCTCTAAGCTTGTGGGGCAGCTAGGAGTGGAGAAAGAGCCTGCCTTGGTCCGCTACTTCATGAGGGTGAGCAGCTTCATGAGGCAGCCCAGCCACAGGGTTCTTTTTGAGGGAGGGAGCCCCTTTCCCTCTTCTCCGCCTCCCCACTCCTCCTTCCACACTGTGCTGGCCTTTACCCACTCCAGCTGTACCCTTGCCAGGCACCTCTCCCTGCCGCAGGGTTTGGAGTCCAACAGGTTGGGTTTAAATTTTGACTCTACCTACACCAAACACTTCTTTTTGCTGAACTTCAATTTTGTCATCTATAAAACAGAGATAATAATACCTGCCTATGGCATTGCCCTGAGGATGAAGCCATAGTGTCAATAGTAATGACAAAGACTCAATGACTGAGGGACCTCCGTGTGCCAGGACTATGCCATGTTTCATGCTTTTACCTAAAGCCCAGCATGGTGACTGGCCCAGAGCAGGTGGTCAGCAAGTTCCTTCTCCCTCCCCTTCCTTCTTTTCTTCTCCCCTCTCCCCTCCTTAAGTCAGGTAGGACCTGAGGGTGCTGTGTCTGGTGCCATAGTGTGGAGGGGCAGGGGGGCATTATCATCTCTGAAGCACCTCTCCTTCTCCCACGAGCTGCCTGGGAGCAGCCAGACCCTGCCTTAAAGGAGCTCTCTTACCTCTTCTGTCCAAGTCCCCTGCCCAACAGGGCAGTTTCATTTCTGTACCCAGACAAGTTTCCAAGCTCCATCCGCACATGGGACCCCAACAACTTGTACTCCATTCCCCCAGGGACACAGATGGCCATTTGTTAGAGATAAGGCCGCTCCATGTTCTCCACTCAGGGACACAGGCAAGCCTTCTGCGCCAGGGCCACTGCAAAACAGTGGCTGGTCACAGACAGCCAGATGTGAGGAGCAGCTAGGCGGGCCAACCCCCCTCATCCTGGGAGAAGAGGGGTCGCACCTCAGCATCAGGGGAGAGGTAAGTGGGGGACGGTGACTTCACCAGACTCCAAGGGACCAGCCCACTGTGGAGTTTGAACAACTCTGAAGGACTTCCAGCAGTTTCCACTACCCTTTACCCTACCTCTAGTACACATGCCTGACATTGTCTGAACAAGGCTGCTGGACTTTCCTGTTCAAGAATTTGTCCTGGCCCTGGCCAGGTGGCTCAGGTGGTTGGAGCATCGTCCCATACACTACAAGGTTGAGGGTTCAATTCCCCGTTAAGGCACATACCTAGGTAGCAGGTTCAATCCCCAGTCAGTATGCATATGGGAGGCAACAATTCTATGTTTCTCTTTCACATTGATGTTCCTCTCTCTCTCTCTCTCTCTATCTCCCTCTCTCTCTCTCCCCCCTTCCTCTCTCTCTAAAAGCAATAAACATATATTTTTAAAATTTGTTCTGAGTTGCAACTGGAGTGGGCAGCCATGGACTGTTACCCTGGGCATCTTTGAAAATGCTGGGAGGAAGCTAGATTCCCTGTGCAATTGGGATGGAGGCTTGAGCTGTTTGATAGGACATGAAAGAAAAGGCTGAGGGATTTGGAAACTTTCTGTTGTACTACCTGCAGTTCTAACAGCCACCCAAGGAGGTAAGTCACTCATTTCTCCTTTGTGCAGATAAGTAAGGCCAAGGCATCTGAGATGTAGAGCTTGTTTGGAACCCAAAGCCAGGGCCCTGGCGCAGGCAATGTCTGCCCAGCACGGCTCCAAAAGCTGCTCTCACACAGGGATCTCAGCCCGCCCTCAGGCTCCATCCACCCCTGCACAGGCCTCCGCCAGAAGCTCTTCCTGTGCAGTTTCAGTTCTGTCCTATCTCCCAGGCCAGCGCGGTTGAAACCTGGGAACTGCTGAGCGGGAAGTTCTGATCTGACTCTGAAGTCAGACAGCTTAACCTCATGACCCGAATTTCACCAGACACAGTTTCATTATCTGTAAAATTGATAACATATCACCATTTCATAGGGCTGACATGGAGATTAAAGGAAAAAAGGAAACTACCTACATATAGTCAGCTTGCAATAAAAATTAAATACATTACTATTATGGTTTTGCCTCACTTAATAGACACAGGTTTTTCCCTTAATTATAGAAATGTGGAAGGAAAACTTTGATATGCATCACATAGGTCAAATCGAAGTCATCACAAGAAAAGTGTGTGGACTTTGGAAGGACTAATAAATCCCAATAGGTTATTTTCTCTATTGGTGTCATGTCAGTAGACTTACAGTGTTAGGTAGAGTTCCCAAATATTTTTATAACCTATTAATTAAATACTTTGATAGCTACCAGGCATAACTTTAGGCATACTACAATTTCTTGGCATATTATGAAATTAATAACATTTACTTTATTCTAGTAATAAAAGTCAACCTACTTATTGTAGAATATTTTAAAATAAAAAGTATAAAAGAGAAAATAGAGAGTACCTGTAGTCCATCATTTAGACATACTTGCTATTCATACTTTTATTTGATTTATTACCATCTTATCTTTTTAAAAGCTATTTTGCTTACCAAAATAAATCCATGTTCACTGAATATTATATGAGAATTTTCCATATTATTATTCTTTTAAAACACAATGTTTATACTTGTATAATATTCTGCAATAAATCTATAAGATAGTTTACATAACCATGTTAACATAGTTGTATATTTAGATTGCTTCTAACTACTCCCAGCTTTACTGTGGACATTTGTAAATCTGTATGCACTTCTCTCATTAGTTCCCATATTTCCTCAGGTCTCATAACTACTGTGAAGCAAATAAGATCCATGAACAGTTCTGTGCAGATTATAGTGGTACAGCTTCCTGCCCCTCCCCCAGCATGCAGGGAAAAACTGGACGCGGTCTTCGAAGCTTCCACCAGTTTTTATGTTGTTGTTGTTTATCTCACTTGGTGTGGATATTCATAATTTTTCTGAAAAAATATTTAATACACTTGGTTACAGAGTGCTACCCCAGAACCACCTAAAGATGTTACATAATAGATGGTACATGTACCGTATGTCTTTACTAAAATTCAGAAAAAAACCTGACCCCCAAGGTTTCAGGTTAAGTGATGAGTCTCACTCCTGGTTCAATTAAATCCATCTGGTAGGCTTTAAAAAAACACTGATGCCCAGGCTCAGACCTCAAGATTCTTATAAAATGATTGCCTCCAGATTTTTTTAAAACATACTTTTTATTTTGAAGTAATTATAGATTCATAGGAAATTGTAAAAATTGTTCAGAAAAGACCTGTGTACTGTTAGTCTTTTCCACTGGTAACATCTTGTACAAAACTAGGACACAGACCTTGGGTATATCAAGCTTTCACTAGTTTCCAATACACTGTGTGTGTGCGTGTGTGTATGTGAGGTGATCACGTGTGCAGATTCGTGTAACTGCCGCCACAATCAGCGTACAGACCTGCTCCATCACCACAAGGACCCTTCAGCTACCTTCCTTCTTGCATCATCTCAACCCCAGCCCCCTCCTTATTTCTGAGTCCCCAACAGGTGTCTCAGAGAAAAGTCTCAGACGATTCCTCTCTCCAGCCTGCTTGATGCTGCGGCCCCTAGAGACAGGCCCGGTGCTGCCCCTCTGCCATCGCTGTCACCATGCTCATGCCCCGTTGCCTGCGATGCTGCCTCCAGGACCCCCCGAAGCTGACAAACCTTAGATAGGCCGAATGGGGCTATGACGTGTGTCATTTTCCCAGGATGGTCTCTAAGAAATGAAGAGATTGCCTACCCTCCAGCTCTGTCACACTCTGTCACTTGGGTCCCAGAGCAGCACGCCATCTGCCCTCATCCACTCTATACTCTCTTACCCACTACCTGTTCTGACCGTAGTTCCCTTAACTGTGGAGTCAGAGCTAAGCGCTGGAGCTGGGCTGGGCAGGGCACACACTGCCCTTCCTCCTTATCTTGAAAACTTTGGCCCCAGCGGGCCTCTAATCAAAGCTTCCTCCACAGAGTCTTTTTGTTCTTTACGTAAATGGCTGCCCAGGGGTTCACTGCACACACGTTTATCAGATATGGCTGGGCAAGGTTGCAGAAGCATGGCTGAGACAGGCTGAAACCCCCTCTCTCAGGGTAAAGTCAATAGCATTAAAAAAGATGAAATGGCCAATTGAAGCCCAGGGACTAAGCCGTGAGTTTAGTACATTCACACTCATTCAAAATAAAGGCTTTACTGAGTCTAGCTTGGTCAAAGATGTTTGTCTACAGAAGATAATTACCTTCTCTCATTCCCCTCTGACCTAACATGAGAGGTGTCTACGCTAATGGTAGTCATGCCTCAGTATTTAAGTTGCAGATGAGTAGGGGTGGGGAGTCTGACTCAGCTAAGAGAGGGATTAACATCACCCAAGATAGATACAAGGACTCTAGAACCTCTTTGCAGGAGAGGGTAGCATGTTTTAAGTAGTTTAAGAATAATCGCACCATGTTAGGCAAAAGCACAATGTTGCCGTTGTCTTTATTTGGAAGTTAAGCATAAGTAAAACAAGGGTGTGTGATTGCCAAGTTGACAAAAGAGAGATTGCAGTGGCTTTGTACCATGGGAACTGAGCTAAAACTGTAACTCCATTTCTAAGAATTTCCCTCACTGTAGAGTTCCAGGTTAGCCTTGGCCATGAGAGATGTTTTGCATCAGATTTGGAAGATGGAAGTGCAAGAGCAGCCAAAATTTTACTTCCTGAAGGTACTCACAGGGCATCAGGTGCTGTGGCAGCTGGTGAACATCGTCGCTGACCTGCTGGCTTGGCTTGTTAACCTGAGGCAACACCCAGCCCGCAGCTCCTCCAGCTCCTGCCAGATCTCCTCCATCAGTCTCTCAGAGTCCTGGGCTGGACGCTAGTGCGGCTCCATGGCACAGAGCAGCAGCCGCTCTGCCATCCAGGCTGGAGTTAGTGAAAGGGAGATACTGGTGCCAGTTTGTCTTTGCAGGTCTGTCTGTCCTTGTTCTTATCCATTCCCAGCTCCCTTCTCAACAGCCCCTCTGGCTGACCCACAGTGACTTCAAGCTCAACACTAGATGCAGAGACAACAACGCCCGGAGCCCCCCCCAACACACACACAACTCATACAAGTGCAAAGGTAGGACCCTGGCACCCCTTATCTATTCACTCACAGTTCTACACCTTTGATTGCACCCTGACTGATAGAGAATTACCATATTTTTCAGACTATGAGACACACTTTTCACCCCAAAATTTGGGAGGAAAATTGGGGTGCATCTTATAGTCCGAATGTAGCTGTTGAGTTCTGTTTACATTTACATTGGTGAAATATTATTTGTGTTACTAAATATTTTACCACATTTTTTGCTTCAAAATTTTTTTTCGTATTTTGCTCCTCTAAAACCTAAGTGCATCTTATGGTCCAGTGTACCTTATAGTCCAAAAAATACGGTATGTATTGAGTGTGTCTCAGAGAAGCTATACCTGACTGAACTTGGAATATGTTGATTGAACAGGTCAAGTCTTAACTGTATATTGATTGGAATGGTGGGAGATGAGCAAAAAAGTTTAAATGCCCTGTGGACACACATGAAAATATATATCCTCTACCCTGAAAAACAAATCCTAGGTAACATTAGACCCTTCTACTCTGACACGCAAACATCCCGCCTGTTCTTCAACAGGAAGTATCTTTACAAATGCTCACTCGTTCATTTATTTGACAAATTGCATACTGTTAGCCTCTCAGATATGTACACCCCACACCCCATGTCCCAATGGGATTCAAACATGGGGTGGCTATGGTTCAAAAAAAAGTGCTTAGGCATTGTCATTCCTCCCACCTTAGCCTTGACCCCAATCTTCTTTCACTTTAATTTTATCTCCCAAACTCCAAACTCAGAGATCTGAGGCCCTGACCCAGATGTCTGTCTCATGACCCCTGGGTTTCACATTCAGTCATGTGCACCCTGGTCTGGACTTCAGACGTCTGATGGACTCCGGCTTGACTTGGTTCTTCAGGCCCTGCCACCTCCAATGTGCTTGGCAGAAGCTCACAGTCCTGCTCCACCAAAGTCAGCTTCTACCTTTGACTTCCTGGGTGGTGCTTCCCGGCGGGAAAGAGGGATTTGGTGTCCAGACACCAGACTCAGGAGCCAACAGTTTGGAGGGGAAGGTAGCATATTGAAAAATACAAAGTAAGCATCCTAGAGGTTCTGAGGAGAACACGCACTTCCTTCCACTCGGCCCAGGGGAATCAGAGGAGTCCTCCTGGATCAAGTGACCTTTGTACAACTGATAAAAACTTAGCTTAACCTCAGCTATCTTTCAGGGTCCAAGAGATGCGTTTGGAAGGCAGGCAGGGAAAAATGCTTCAGATGATGGAGAAAGACAGAGAATTGGAGCATGAGGCCTTGTGTAGACAAAAATCAGTTAAATGACTAAAATAGGGGAGAAGAGAACGCTAGGAAATACAGGAGGCTTCGATTTTCTGTTCTTAAAAGAACTAGAGAAACTGTAAACACCAATAATGAGCGTCCAGTTTGTTAACCACTTAAAACTTGTCTTTCACAAACTTCTTGCTGGGGTGAGGAACACCAGAACAGTGCAAAAGAAGAGAAACTAGATGAATGTAAAACGTGAGCCAGCTGCCCCCAAGTCGAGAGCGCACCGTTTCCACGAGAGGAGAGAGCGGTCCTCATGCTGCGGCTTCCAGCAGACCCGGCAGCGCGGCCTGCTTCCGTGGGCCCTGAGCGCCCCTGCCGGGCTGAGCTGCTGACATTGCCTCAGGGGCATTCTTGAACCCCGTGGGTACTGTAGTTAAAACAAACAAGGAAGAAAAATGCTGAAAATATTTGTCTTAAAATATTTGTCTGAAAATATTTTGTCTCTTTTCTCTCTATACTTCCTCTCTTCTTTCTCTCTCTGGATTGTGTACAAAGCTACAACCCTTATCTGAATGATTAAAAACATAATAAAACCACTCCCTTTTTGTGGGGTGGGGGACAGAGAACAGAGGAAATTGGACTGGCCATCACAGTGTTACTTTTGGTCGTCTGGGGAAGGGTGGGACGCTGCAGACATTCCCACATGACAATGTTTATTCCACTGAGTGCCCTCCCTGACAGACAGATAAGGAAATAATTAATTTATACTGAGGCCAGCGTAGGAAAACCGACTCAGAGATAGAAAGGAGTCCAGGACCACACATTGAAAAGGGGATCTCTTTTCAACCATCTCTTCTGGGATTTTTTTTTCATGTATTATTTCTTTATTTTAAGAGAGTAAATATAAAATATTAAATAGCATGTGCTTTGAAAATTGAGGTGATGCAATATAAAACTTGATTTAATAAATGCAACAAATAAAAATAACAATAACAAATTATAAATGGTGGTATGTATTCAATTATATCCCTTAATAGTGTGAGTAATAGAGACTTAATGTTAGATAATTTGCAGGGAGGGGGGTCAGACAAAACAATGACCTCCCTCATACAAAGGTTACACCCTAACTCCAGCATGGGAAAACATCATATAACTCATTTCTCATAAACCCCAGGTATTATGCTAGCTCTTAGGGCCACATCAATGTTCCAATATCTGGGAAGCCAAATTTATAATTTTTTTAAGCAAATTTGAAAATAAACTCCTATAGTACATGCACTCTGGGGTTTTTATTTCCAGCAGGCTCTTACCTCCCTGCCCTGAGCAGGACCCCTTGAGGAATGAGAGGGCTGCTGGGCTCCCCTGCTCTGCTGGGCAGGAGCCGTAAACCCAGCAGAGGAGAGAGGCCTGAGAAGGACCTGGGGGTTGGAGCCTCCACAAATTACTCAAAGCCAAAAAGGTGTGGAGGAAGAGAACAGCAGGAGCCCATCAGCCTGAAGTGGCCTTTCTGGTGTGCCTTCAGGCAGCTTTTCTCATCTGTGTTTCAGTAAAGACTTCCGTCACATAAGAGCTCATACATCCTCCATGAACTGGCTAAGCCAGGAAAAGATACCCAGATTCTGGCAGCAAACAAGGTCCCCCTGACCTGCCTCCCAAAACAAGTCAGCAAGCAGTGTGCTTCAAGGGCCCCAGCTCTGGCACAGATGATGAGGCATATATGTAGTTTTAGTCTCTTTGAAGTGCCATAACAAATTACCATAGACTAGATGTCTTAAACAATAGAAGGATTTATTTCTCACAGATCTGGAGACTGGAAGTTCAAGGTCAAGGTGCCAACATGGCCAGGTTCTGATGAGAACCATCCTCCTGGTTTATGCCCACTTTCTCCCTATGTCTCACATAGCAGAGTGAAAGAAGCAAGCTCTCTCATGTCTCTTCTTCGAAGGGCACTAATTCCATTCACGAGGGCTTCACCCTCACAGCCTAATCACTTCCCGAAGACCCTACCTCCTGACACAAATGCATTGGTGTTAGGATTTCAGCTTGGACTTGGGGAGGGGCACACAAACATTCAGTCCATGATACACACATACACAATTTGCAAGCACAGGGCTATAATCACACAGTGGAATTCTCTTGATGGTCAGGAACATTCTCTGGTTGTATATTTATCTAAGCAGAGTTTTATAGAGAAAAAATTTCATTGTTTTTTTCCATTATCATTTAACCCCCTTTTACCCTCCTAGCTCCTGCAATCACCACACTGTCGTCCATGTCCATGAGTCCTTCTTCCTTTTTGCTCAATCCCTCCACCCCTCACCTCCTCCCACCCCTGGAACAGCTGTCATCCTGCTCTCCATCTATGAGTCTGTCTCTATGTTGCTTGTTAGTTCAGTTTGTTCATTAGATTCCACATATGAGTGAAATCATACGGTATTTGTATTTCTCTGACTGGCTTATTTCACTTAGTATAATGTTCTCCAGGCCCATCCGTGCTGTCTCAAAGGGTAAAATTTTCTTTTTTATAGCCAAGTAGTATTCCATTGTGCAAATGTCCCATAGTCATTTTATCCACTCATCTACTGATGGGCACTTGGGCTGCTTTCATATCTTGGTGCTTGTAAATAATGCTGCAATGAACATAGGGGTGCTTATGTTCTTTCAAATTACTCTTTTGGGTTTTTTTTGGATATATTCCCAGAAGTGGGATCACTAGGTCAAAAGGCAGATCTATTTTTAACTTTTTGAAGTATCAGCATACTGCTTTCCACAGTGGCTGCACCAGTCTGCATTCCCACCAACAGTGCAAAAGGGATCCTTTTTCTCCACATCCTCTCCAGCACTTGTTGTTTGTTAATTTATTGATGGTAGCCATTCTGACAGTTTTGTGGTGATATTTCATTGTGGTTTTAATTTGCATTTCTCTGATGATTAGTGACATTGAGCAACTTCTCATATGTCTATTGGTTATCTGTATACCCTCTTTGGAGAAGTGTCTATTCAGGCCCTTTGCCCATTTTTTAATTGGGTTGTTTGTCTTTGGTGTTGAGTTTTATAAGTTCTTTATAAATTTTGGATATTAACCCCCTATCAGATATATTGGCAAATGTGTTCTCCCATTCTGTGGGTTGTTTTTTAATTTTTTTTATAGTTTCCTTTGTTGGGCAAAAGCTTTTCAGTTTGATGTGTCCTGTTTGTTTATTTTTTCTTTTGTTTCCCTTGCCTGGGGAGATATATCTGATGAAATATTGCTCTGAGCAATGTCCAAGATTTTTCTGCCTATGTTTTCTTCTATGATTTGTATGGTTTCAGGTCTAATATTTAAGTCTTTAATCCATTTTGAATTTATTCTTGTGTGTAGTGTAAAAATGTGGTCTAGTTTCACTTTTCTGCATGTATCTGTCAAATTTCCCCAATACCATTTATTGAATAAACTACCTTTAGCCTATTCATTGTATGTGCTTGCTTCCTCTGTAGAATATTAATTGACTATAAAGGTGCGGGTTTATTTCTGGGCTCTCTATTCTGTTCCACTGATCTATGTGTCTATTTTTATGCCAGTACCATGCTGATTGATAACTATGGATTTATTAGTTTGATATTAGGTAGAGCAATTCCTCCAACTTCATTCTTATTTCTTAGGATCACTGTTGCTATGTGGGGCCTTTTGTGGTTCCATATAAATTTTTGAAATATTCTAGTTCTGTGAGACATGACATTGAAATCTTGATAGGAATTGTGTTGAATCTATAGATTGGTTTGGACATTTTAATGATGTTAATTCTTCCTGTCCATGATCATGGTATGTGCTTCCATTTATTTATATCTTCTTTAATTTCTTTCTTTAGTGTCATAATTTTCCAAGTACAGGTCTTTTACATCCTTCATTAGGTTTAGTCCTAGGTATTTTATTCTTTTTGAAGCAATTGTAAATGGGATTGTTTTCTTAATTTCCCTTTCTATAGTTCATTATTGGTATATAAATATGCAACTGATTTCTGGATATTAATTTTATATCCTACTACTTTACTGAAATCATCTATCAGTTCTAGTACTTTCTTAGTGGAACCTTTAGGGTTCTCTATGTCATCTATGAATAATGACAGTTTTACTTCTTCCTAATTTGGATGTCTTTTATTTCTTCTTCTTGTCTGTTGCTGAGGCTAGGACTTCCAGTACTATGTTGAATGAGAGAGGTGAAAGGGGACATCCCTGTCTTGTTCCTGATCTTAAGAACGCTTGTAGCTTTTGCCTGTTGAGTACGGTGCTGGCAGTGGTCTGTGACATACGGCCTTTATTATGTTTCAGTATGTTCCCTCTAATCCCACTTTGCTGAGAGTTTGTATATGAAGGTCAAGAGAGGTTTTGTTTGTTTGTTTGTTTTTAATTTTAGGATACCATAATTTGCCAAAAAGACATCATGGCATGAAGACAGCCCTCGTGGTACTACTGATTATGTGAACTTGAGGATGCCATTTAATCTACTCAGTTTTAATGATAAACCCACCTTGCAGGATTTTCATCAATACTAAATGAATAAATTAATATATAAAAATCAACTGGCCAGAGTGATAACAAGCCAGAAGAGAATTTAGAAAAAGGATTTGCTTGGCTCTGACAGATGTTTTCCAAAGGTGAAAAATGAGGCCGGTGAGCAGGCAGGGGCTGCTTGATGCAAGGCTGCCTGCCTGCAAAGTTGGATCTTGCAATCTCAGGCTCTGGGGCTCCTACAGGGGGCAAGCAGTCACAATGCCACATTTTGTAGTGCAGCCTGCAACGATGCTTGTAAAACACTTAAAGCTTATTAAAAATTCCCAGCAGATCTCTTCTCCTGGATTCTTCCCCGCCCCACACCAATGAGCCTCTGCACGTGCAAGCGAAACAAAGAAGCATTTCTAAAGCACAAAGGGGCTGCCCAGCTCTTCCAGTAGTTTTCCCCAGGGGAGGAAATGTGCTTCCAGACACGCTTGGCTGGAACTGACTGGAAACCAGGCTGTGTTCACTGAACATGTTGAGAATGATTTGTCTCTGGCTTTGGGAAATTATGACATCATCTTCTGGCATTTCACATATTCAGTTGTTTACCTTAAAAAACCCCTTGCCATTCATTTCTAGGTTGATTAAAATAGGCCTATTTCTACCTTGTATCTGTTTAAACTGTTGCATTAAAAAGCCTTATTAAGACCCATTTCAGAAAAACAACTCTTGGTTTGGTGGAAGGAAAGCACTGGACTGGGAGGCTGCAACCCCAGATTCCTGGTCCCCCGTTAGAGCTCACCGAACAAGTCATGAACAGGACAGCCCTGTCTCCTCATCAGTAAGGTGGGCTGAGACATCTGAGGCCCCTTCCAGTTCGAGAACTGCAGGACTCAGGGACAAATGAACCAAACAGCTGATTCTGCTAAGTGCTTGATTCTCACCTGTGGTTTCTGCGCCTTCACAGGAATGGGGATTAGCTGCCATTTAGACACAGGAATGCAGCGCTTTGATTATTTTGGTGTCTGTTTTCACAGGCATCGAAGCTGAACCCTGCCGCCAGCCTCAAGACCTGACTGGACCTCTCCTCTCACTTGAAAGTAAGCAGGCCTGGCTGATACGAGACACCACAGAGGTGCCGGCCCCCCACGAGACCCTGCTGCGATTAAACCCCATCTCCTCGCTTACTGGTGTGTGGCCTTGGTTAACCACAAGCCCGCCTCAACGCCTCACTGGCAGGCCGGCTGAAAGCCGTTGCTTCTTATCCAGTCCCCTAGAGATATGATTAGAAGAGTTACCTGAACTGTTAAAATGTTACCTTCCTAAAGCCCTGGCTGTAACCCAGAGGACCGCTAGGCAAGATGGCTGGCCCTAGCTACTTCACTCCTAGGTGAAATAAAAGTCACCTGGTTTCCTTGGGATGGCATGGTGTGGAGGATGCTGGGTGAACCTAATGCTTTTTTTTTTTTTTTGGCAGTTAGCTGAGCTTCTCTGCACAGGTGGCAAAGGAAGAAAGTACTGGCTTTATTTAAAGGAAGGGGCAATTAAAGTTCAGGCAGGAAAGGAAGCGTTGTTATTCTTAATTTTTCACACTCTCCCTGACCCCAACCTCCATTCCACAAATAGCCCAGGGTACCATTTACTGCCAGCAGAAGTATATGGATACTCTGGAAGGCTATGAATGATTTACAAGCTGGGTCAATAATTAAGTTGCCGGGGAATGTGTACAATACATAACCAGCCTTAACTCTTTATATTTCAGATGACATGTTCCCAGGGCTGGCAAGGAAATAATGGTCGGAAACTAAACAAAATCCAAACAGATCTGAAATGCTTTGAAGTAGTAATATGTGTCAATCTGTGGGAAAAGCTGATGAGTAGACGGTGTTTCCCATTTTGGTCTGTGACCATCTCCAGAAAAAAGGAAAATGTTTCTTGGTCAAAGTGCCCACACTCACAACTTCTGCTCTAGTCTGCTCTGTGGGGCCTGGTGGCTTCGCATGAACCCTTTCCCTGCAGCTAGTCGGAGCTCCCTCAAGAATGCCACAGAGCTCTCTGAATTCATGGTAGGTCCAGGTCATTCCTAAGGGGAAACTGCCCACACATTTGTTAGGGGAAGGGAGTCTGTTTTAGAGTAGCTTCTCGGTGCCTGATCACAGTGGTCCACTCCAAGTAAGGGGTCAAGGCTAGAATCTCTGAAAGGGTTGCCATGGGCCTGTGCATAAGTGTAGGCCAGCGAAGGTCAGAGAAAAAAGCCAGGGCCTAGAAAGTCCTCTCAGGTTGGGCAGGGCTGGATGGGGCCTCACATGAGGAATGAGGGTCAGGATGCCTCTGGGACAGACAGGACCCTCTTTCACACAATCATGCCTGCAACAAACCACGCTGAGTCCTGCCTTCCATGAGCTGGACACGGGACTAGATGCTGAGGATGCACTAGTGAGGGGGAGACAGTGCCAGTTACAGACTGTGTCACGTCTCCGTAAATTCATACGTTGAAGCCCTCACCCCCCAGCCCCTCAGAATGGGGACTGTATTTGGAGATAAGGCCTTTGAAGCAGTGATTGCATTAGGGTGGGGCCTAAGCCGATCTGTCAGCTTGTGTTCTCATAAGAAGAGGAAATTTGGACACATGAAGAGACACCAGGGATACATGTGCAGCACAGAGGGGCAGCCATGTGAGGCTGCAACAAGGAGGCCATCTGCAAGCCAAGGCACCAGGCTTTGTGAGCCCCTGAAATATGAAGCTGGGCAGAGGGAGCACCCCAGAGACCAGCCTCGGAGGGGCAGAGAGCTTGGAGCGGCTGACCTGGGCCCCACGGTGCCTCGGTGAGAGAATCGGGCTCACAGCCCTAGAACTCCAGATTGCAGAGCTCCTTGAAATGGGCAGAAGAATTCATGCTCAATCTCCAAGGCAATGCAGAGCTATTTTAGGTTTCTAAGTGGAGGAACAGCACAAGGGAGCAGTACTGAGGGAGGTTTTGCTTGCAAGCGTGTGCTGAGAGGTCGCAGACTTCCAGGCCCAGGGAGGGGGTTGCAGGGAGGAGGACTGCCCTGGTGGGCGCTGTCAGGGCAAACGGAGGGGAAAGCCTGTGCACAGTGAACATTTTGAAGAAGTGACAGGTCTTGGTAATTGACAGAAAACTCTTTTTAATTATCTTGTCCCTGTAGTGGCCCATCAGTGGTGCTGGCTGACATACAGGAAAGCCCTTTGCAGACCCATCTCCAAGGTCAAGTGGTTGCCATGGCACCCAGCTTTGTGCCAGGGGCTTAAAGGCCAAATGGAGAGTTCACCTCACACCCTCCTTCTGCATCCCTGCCTTGTGCACTACGGAGACCCACAAGGCTTCTCGAGTCCATACAAGGGTATGGCAGAATGATGGCAGGAAAGCATTTGATTATGGCTTTGAGACTCAGTAAGAAAGTAAGACCCGGATAATGTTCATAAAACCATGTTGCCGATGATTTCTCTCTGAGGGTCTTCCAACTTCTTGCTGTGTTTTCAGCTGTTCACAGCTGTAGTGGGAGGGGAGAGGATGTGATTACAAGAAATGATTGAAGTAACTGAACTACCCATACGTCCTCCAGAAGGGATGTTCATGTCTCGCTGGCAGAAGCAGGCCAGGACTCCCTCAGATGTGCCGGGAAGGAAATGAAAATGTGAAGAACACTGGGGCTAGTGTTGCAGAGCGCCTGCTGACAGCCAAAGCTTGCTGATTCGCAGAAACCACCAGACGGGGAACACTGGAAGTTGGGAGACACTGGACTGTGACATGCTGATGGGGCCTGCCACCGTGTTATAGACAGACGCCGAGCCCCTGGTCAGGACACCGTGGTTCCAGGAGCCACAGCTGGCCTCTGCAGACAGCTACCAAGGCCAGAGCTACACGTAAGGCATGCAGGAGAACGTCAGTCCTGTTTGCCATCCACCAGCAGCCTATGGTTAACTTAGAGATCAAATTAGAGGCACTGCTCTCTGAGAAACCCACATTTGAAGCACTAGGAAAAAGCTAATATAAGCACACAAGGACATAAAACACAGATGAGAGTACAGAAAAAAAAAGCTTGGCATACCAGCTGACTTGAATATGGGGGGATAGTATTTTTAAAGAGCAAGCTGTTTTAGTAAACTATTTTGTGCACAGTTACAGCCTATTATTTTATTATATTTTAAAAAACCTCTTTTAGCCCTGGCTGGTGTAGCTCAGTGGATTGAACGCGGGCTGGGAACCAAGCGGTACCAGTTCGATTCCCAGTTAGGGCACATGCCTGGGTTGCGGGCCAGGTCCCCAGTGAGGGCCATGTGAGAGGCAACCATGCATTGCTGTTTCTCTCCCTCTCTTTCTCCCTCCCTTCCCTTCTCTCTAAAAATAAATAAAAATAAAATCTTAAAAAAAACACAAAAAAACCTCTTTTAGAACTATATGGCTTCAGGATGCTCCATTTTGGCCCCAGCACAAAAGCTAGTTGTTATTTGTAATGATAGTGGGGTCTGAGGATCAGCTGCATTAGCACCTCTCAGCAGCCTGATACAATCTGAGAAGCTCAGACTCCAACCCGGAGCTATTGAATCAGAATCTGCCTTAGAACAAGATCCCTAGAAGCTTTGCATGCACATTAAAATTTTAAAAGCACTGCTTTGGAGCAAGTTAGGCAAAAAGAGCAGAGAGGTTGGGTAGCTAAGCACTGGCTCGCTTTAAGCTAGGAGTAGTATTATAGCCAGTTCGGTGCTCTCTTCCACTCACTGGGCAGGAGGAGTAGCAGCGGGCCCTGAGCCACAGCAAGAAGGTGCGCGTACAGCAGTAACGGAGAGGCAGAGGGCAAGGGCTGGCTTCCGCTCGGCGACTGAGAGAATAACACGGCACCTCGCCCTCTGGTGCGGTCACACATTCTCAGTCTTTATCCATAGAAAGCTGAGGCCCACGAGGATATAGATCATGCAAAAGAAGCCTGAGCAATGTAAAAGGGGAAAAAGATTTATTTTTCCAATTAACAAAAGGTAATGGGCACCTTCTAAAAATTGTGCTTCGTCGTAATTGCCCCCTAAGTAATTTTCCTTTTGCTTACTTTTCCACAGAGGCTGCACCAGGACTCTCCAAGACAATTACTTTGCTTTCAGCCTGGCTGGGCAGCAACTCTTCACGGTACTTATAATCCCAACCCCTAAGATCAGTGAGATGTACCGAACCAAGAAAGGGATTTTGTTCATTCAAAGCTGTGTTTAAATCCTGGCTATTCTACTCTTCAGGTGACCATAGGCAAGTCTCTTCTTTCCTGAAATGGACATAGTAAACTATAGAATGCTGAGTGATAATTATAATTAATTTCTCATTATTGAATGGAAGCACAGAAGCCTGGCCTGCCTAGTAACAGCACCACTACCCTCTGTGTGTTGCAGTTGAGAAGACTGAAGTGTTGAGAGTTAATGGCTCACTGTCCTACTAGAAAGCAGCAGAGCCCAGTCTGGTAGATGCCAGGTCTGCCTCTCCAAATCCCTGAACATGGTTAAACCTGATAGCATCGCCTTGATACACTGAAGGTTCACTCTCCCTCCCCGTTCCTTCTACTCTGCCCTGTAATTAATGCTCCTACACCTGAAGATGGAATTACAAGTGAACCAGAATCACCAACGGTACTCGTGGACAACTCATGTTAGGGGAGTAATCAATGTTTACATCATTTATCTTACTACCCTTTTGACTGCAAAAGTCATAGTTGATATTTTTAAATTGGAACCTGTTTAATCTTTACTCTCCTTTGCTTCTGAATCATATGATTTTTTTACCCCTGAAAAAATCTAACTCTTCAGGTCAGGAAAAGAAATCTCAAAATAAACCCTAGCTGATGTGACTCAGTGGATTGTGTGCCAGCCTTCGAACAAAAGAGTCGTTGGTTCGATTCCCAGTCAGGGCACATGCCTGGGTTGCTGGCCAGGTCCCCAGTAGGAGGCGGGTGAGAGGCAACCACACATTGATGTTTCTCTCCCTCTCAATCCCTCCCTTCCCTTCTCTCTAAAAATGAATACATGAAACCTTTTTAAAAAATTCCAAAATGAGATGGTAAATCAAACATCCCATTGACTCTGAGACAATAAAATAACTTTCTCCCTCTCTGTCCCCACCCCCATTCCTCCTTCTCCCTACTTTTTTGTGCTGTTGGGATTTTTTAGTGCAAATGAAACCCAGGGAGCTTGAGCCTCCCTCCCAGGTTGGAGAATAAGTACACCCTTAGCTTGAGTGAAATGGAGAAGGTTGAAACGGAAAGATGACATAGATTTGAACTAAAACAACTTTGTCTCAAACAAAAGCATTTTAGAGAATTCGGCAAAGGCTAGGCATGCTGAGAATGCTGTATTTCCTGGTATCTTCTGATTAGCTTTTAAGATAGTTAGTGGAAATGGGAGTATTGCTTGAGCAATGACCACATTCCTGGAGAGAAGCAAGAAAGAGAGAGCTGAGAATCCCGGGAGTAACCCCACTGGCTAGTGGCTTCTTTTGCATCTGTACATTCTCTCTCTGGCTCAGTGACATCTGGGTGACCCTAGGGGCAAGACTTTGATGTATGGGTTTCAGTGGCACTCAAGCTCCTAGCACTTTACATGCTTTACCCTTAGCTATGCATCATACCTTTCCTGGGAGAGAAATTTAATATCCTCATTTCAGGAAGGGGGAAACTGCTGCAGGCACACACACGGTCCTCATCACCATCCAGTGTGGCACCTGCTATTATTATCCTCATTTTGCAAATAAGGAAACTGAGGTCTAGACAGATTTGCTTTTCTACTACTGTTCAATAAAAATTGGAGATGGAATTAAATCCAAATCTTTCTAACTCCTGAACCTGAACTATGACAAGAGGTAACATTTCCGCCTTATCTCACTTCCTTGTTTCACATTCCACAATTGCAAGAGAGCAGAGAGAGAAAAAATAATCACAGTAAAAACGTCATGTATGTTCCCAATAACCACTTCTTTTTTTTTTTTGTAATCATTTGGCTGGCCAAGCAGCCAAGCAGGTGCCACCAGAAGACATATTCAGCCAACTCTGGTTTCTTTCTATCTTTTCTCAGACTGTGAACTACCTCTGAGTAATGATCATAATTTTCTATTTTTATATTCCTCGGAGCATTGCCACATTGTACTACAGAAAAATTGGCAATCACTGAGTGTTTAGAATGGGTTATGTCAGCACACAGGCTACCACTCAGAACCAACCCCCCACACACACCCCTCATCAGAAATCATTAATCAGTTGTGGGACTCTTCCCTATTAAGGCTGACAAGAGCTTCAGGATCCTTCTTAATAAAATATTTCAGACAATTACTAGCGATCACAGTTGGCACACTGTCTTTCCTTGTCCAAACGCTTGGCTGAATGCTTTCCCAAGGTCCTTGTTCCACGAGCATTCACCGCCCAAGTTTCAGTCACGAGGTTGCAGAGAGAAAGAAAAGTCATCATTCCACAAACGTAGTCACTAAAGGACCCGATCACTTTTCTACCTCATACCTCTTCAGCCGTCACCCCCTTTTTCACACGAGGCAGCTCCCCCGAGGTTAGAACGCTACGCTCTTCGTGGACTGTTGCTGCGCTAGTGGACAGGCAGAAATGCAAAGAGATGGCAAACGCTGGGAAATACTAACATGTGTGAAGGGGTGAAAGGTTATTGGCGAACAGCTCAAAGCAGACACCTGAAGCCATGAACAAGTGAGAATGGGGAGAGCTGCACCGGTTCACAAATGAAGGGAGAATCTGAGGATGACCAGAGATACTGCTTCTAAGAGACCATTTGAATATCAAAGGATGAAGCTGAAGCCCTTGGGAAAACTAATAAAGTCCTGGAATATTTGTGGAGAAAAAAAAACCTGTCTTGTTTGTACATGTACTGTGAAAAGCAAACATACAGTGCAGGCTGTGCCAGCCCCCTGCGCGAGGCAGTCAGGAAACAGTTACCCCAACCCCAACAATCAGCACTCCGCGAGTCAGCGTTGAAGCCTTGGTAGGTATTTTGCTGGTAACTCTATACAAAATGACTCAGACCCAGTCTCACCACTCGTATTAAATTTTGAACTTAATAATATGGAGTGTAGAATTTGCTGGGGGAATTTTTTGTTTTGGTTTAAGGAGAAAAGCTCTTAGCCCAAACCACTTTATTTATTTATTTTTAGAGAAGGGGAGAGAAACATCAAATGGTTGCCTCTCACATGCCCCCAAATGGGGACCTAGCCTGCAAACCAGGCATGTGCCCTGACTGGGAATTGAACCAGCAACCTTTAGGTTTGCAAGCCAGCACTCAATCCATTGAGCTGCACCAGCCACGGCCCACTTTAGACATGAACTAACTAAAGTCATGGAAAGAATCAGTGATTTGCTGAGGTCACACAGCAAACTGCAGACAAGATATAGCCCCAGGGACCCAGAGGATCAGTCAATTTAACTGTTGTATCTCTTGGTTGTGTCCCTGAGCTGAACGACAGATCCACAATGAATAAAAAGCTAAATTCCTTAGTTCCCCAGAGATGATATCGGGAGTGGTGAGACTAGGTCTGATTCATTTTGCATAGAATTACCTGCAAATAAAACTTCATCAAGAATTCAAAGAAAGGCACGTGTTCTCTTTCCTGCCACATCACATTGTTAAGGTGTCTCTGGGCAGTCTCTTCCAAAACTGGGTGGAGCAAGGAAGCAACACTTAAAGAGAACCTTCTAGGTGAAGGCTCCTGGGCAGTATTGCAAATTGGTTAAGACCATGGGCATGAAGTCAGACAGAATAGAGTGTGGCTCAAGAACTTACTAGCTGTGTGACCATGAGCAGGTGAACTAACCTCTCTGAGCCTCAGTTACCTCATCTGTACAGTGGAGATAATAATAGCCATCCCACAGTGCGGTTGTGAGGTCTGAATCAGCAAATGCATGAGAAGTAGCCAAAGTAAGATTTGGTCACGGATAGATTTCTTTCCATCCCATCTCCCTAGGGTCTTATTCCTTCACACCTTGCTCCAGACTTTAGGGATGGCTCCTCCTCCCCTGTTGTAACACTGCCAATTGGAGGCACAAACTGTGATGGTGGAGTTAAGAGGCAAGATGCAGAAGGAGCCTGGCTGGGCTCTTGCTGACCCCAGCGCCTGTGAGCCCTCGTGACAGGCAGCGGCTGAGCCCTCCTGTGAATGGAGCAGTATGCTTTCCTAAGCTCTACTACTGTCCAGGCTGCTGAGCAGAACCTTTCAAAAGTTTCAGGCCCCAAATGCCATTTCCAGATAAGCTCCCAGAAATCCTGTGAACATCACCTGAGGAGGCGGCCGAGGCTGGGCTGCCAGGCCAGGTGGCCACATGCTTGCCTCCAAGTCCAGGAAACGAGACACCTGGTGAAGCCACATTCCTAGACTGCTGCTCACAGTCACATGCAAGCGCTCAGCCGAGGGAGAAGGTAGGTGACAGGAGAGGATCAAGAGTGCCCTTTGTTCTTTGTCATCAGTGAGGCGGAGGGGAGACGCCAGGCTACGGCATTTAACTGGGACACTGGTGTCATGAGAACTTGTCTGCTTCATTTTGTCACCATCTACCAAATATCTGTTTGATTATGTGTAACAGCAGTTTTCAAATTGTGGTCCAGGAAACCCCTGGAGTGGGGCTTATCGTGACGTCAAAACTGTTTTCCTAAGAATACTAAGATGTCACTTGTTCTTTTCACCCTTAGTCTCCCACTAGTGTACAGTGGCATTTCCCAGAGGCCGCCCGATGCTCGGACATCGTCCGTGTTCTAATGGATGATGGGATGTGTTTGCATTTTCTTGTGGTTTCAGAATGTTGAGCTTTAGTTAATATGGTAAATATTAATAAAGTGAACACATATAGGCGAAACTTCTTTGGGATCAGCAAGAATTTTTAAGACCATTACATACAGGCCCCAAGTACAAATGAGCAGACAATGACAAGCAGGTCTTCCTTTTCCACCCTTTCCCCAGACACCGCGCTCCTCTCCCCTGAGGCAGGCACATCACTACCTTCCTGTGATTCCTTCCCGAAACGGTCAAAGCATGTACCAACATGTCTGTGTCCCCGTGATTGCCACGCTAATAGCACAGCCCTGTACACCTGCTTTCATCCATCTCCCAAGTCACCTTGGCACTCGCTCCCATCACTGCAGGTCTGCACCGCTGTCTCTGCAACCTGAGCCCTGTTGAACGACACCTGGGCCACCCCGCCTGTCTTTCGCGAGTTACAAACAATATTGTGATCACTCTGCCCGTATAAATGTCACTTCATGTGCGGGGCAGTTTTGTCTATATCCTACACACTCTTCCACCGAGGGAAGGCACGTAATTTACTGAGCCCACTTGCTGTTGAAAATCATTTAGGTGGTTTCCAACTCTTTGTATAATGGACTGTAATAAACATCCCTGTACACAAATCTCTTAGAATAATTCCGTATGAAGAAATTGCTAGGTTAAAATGCATTTGAATTTTAAATTTTGCTCAATATTGTTGATTTTTCCTCCAAAGAGTTTGTGCCAACCTCCGAGACTCCCAACTGCGTTTGAGAGCCTTTTCCCTGCAGCCTCGCCAATGCTGTTTGTTATAAAATCTCTCTGACCTCTGACACCCTAATAGGTGAAAAATATTATCTTGCTGTTGTTTCAGTTAGCATTTATTTAATTATTCATGTGCTTGCCATTTATCTTTATATTTATAAATCACTTGTATTTCTTTCGTCTGCCTCTAAATGTCCTTTGCCCATTTTTCTATTGAGTTGTAGGTCCTTTCCTTATTGAATTGTAAAACTTTTTAAAAATGCATTCAGTAAATTAGCTCTTTGCAATATGCGCACACACATACACACATATCTTAAATATTTTCCTAAATTTTTATTTGTATTTTGAATTTTTGGTGGTAATTCTTTGCTATGCAGATATTTAAAGTTTTTATGCAGTCAAACTTACTAGTCTTTTCTTTTATGGCTTCTAGGTTCTGTAACATACACAGCCTCAGAAAGTCTGGTCCCAGTGTGAAATTACTAAATTTTAAATTCCTTTCATGTTTATTTCTACAGTTTTTATGATTTCCCTTTCTTACACTTAAGTTTGTGACCCATCTGGAATTTATTTTGGTATAAGGAATAAGAAGGCAGCAATACATTTAAACTAAATGGTTAGTCATTTCACCCAAGACTGTTATTGAATAATCTATCTTTTCCCTACTGATTTGAAGCGAGTTCTCATAGGAGCTGCCACAGTTCCAAAACAGCGTCGCCCTGGCTGGTGTGGCTCAATGGACTGAGTGCCAGCCTGGGAACCAAAATGTCACTGGTTCAATTCCTGGTCGGGGCACATGCCTAGGTTGTGGCTTAGATCCCCAGTAGGGGACATGCAAGAGGCAACCACATATTGATGTTTCTCTCCCTCACTTTCTCCCTCCCATTCTATGAAAATAAATAAATAAAATCTTTGGGGAAAAAAAACCAGCATCAACATGAGGGCCTAGAACTTGAGCAGCATGTGCTGCAGCCACAGATGTGACTCTGGACAGCAAGCAGCTTCCTCCACAAGATGTGCTGGCGATTGGCGCTCCGTCCGAAGGAGCCTGCCTCTGGGATGTCCCGTCCGAAGGAGCCTCCTCACTGGCGCTCTACGCCCACAGCTTAAGGTGCCTCCAGGTACTGCTTGACAGCTACCGATAAAAATCTTGATAAAAATATCACTTCCCAAATGAGCATGGTGAGTGAAGCAGGAAAAGCAATATATACAACTTTATTCACAATTTTGAAGGAAAAGCATTAAAGGACAAGGAATTTGGAGGTGTCATAAACACAGGGCAGCCGAGTCTAATACAAAACGTCCTGGGTAGAAAGTAACGGGGCTTCTGACACGTCTCCTGTCCTCTGCAACCTCTTTCTCTCATCTGTAAAATATGGAGATGTATGCCAGAGAAGCCTGAGTTTCCTACAGCAGTAACGCTTGAGATTCCAAAACTGCCGCAGGGACTCTTTCCAAGGTTCTTTTTTCAATTCCCATAAAATTCTTGCTGCGTTCTCAGGAAACCACTGTCAGGCTCTGAGGGTCCCGGGGCTCTGCTTCGCCCTGGAGGCCCGGGAGCATGACCCCAGAATAAAACCTCTCCTCTATGTGGCCATTATTTTCAAAATCCTTTTCAAAAACTTCTCACCCTAACCTTCACAAGCCTCTCTCTTCAGCCGAAATGCTAGAACCGAGAGACACCAAACTGTGTGGCCCCTGGAGAACATCTGACCCTTGAGAAAAGGAAATGCTGAACCTATCTCATGATCGTAAAAAAAGGCCTCCGCTGAGAGACCTTCGATGCAGGCTGTGTGACCCAGCAAAGGACACAGGACGCAGGTTACAGCCGTTACCACCCTGGAGCAGCCAAATCAGGAAGTTCTCAAAGAGGTTATTTCAAAACAAGCGTTAGAAATTGGGAGCATGGGGAAAATTGCTGCTTTTTTTAAATTTTTTTTAATAATTAGGATTGTTTTCTAGGCATCCAAAAGTATATATTTCACATACAGGTAGGCTGACATTAGAAGCCCAGAACCTCCCTTTAACGAGTCCAGCTGAGAGATTATCTCTACAGTGAGCCAATACAGAGGAGATTGCAGAGGGGGAATGAGGAGCATTAAATACTGTGAATCTTGATGTAGCTGAGTTTCAGAGCAAGTGAAGCTTCTCTTCAGACAGATTCTTTAGGACGGTGCGTTGTTAGGTAGGATACAGAGGTAAAAGAAAAAGTGAAAGCACTCAGCCTCTGTGGAAGAGGAAGAAATTTTCCTTTACACTTCTAGACTCTTCCAGCTGGTTTAATGATTAATTCGACATGAGACAGATTAACAAGAGAAAATAACCAAAGTAAACTATATGCATATGTATGGAAATCCCACGTCAGAAACAGAAAGGGAAAAGGAACTACTTTAGGCTCCCTGAGCTCAAGAATGAGGTAAGAAAGAGCCTTGGGGCTTCTGTGGGGAGAAAGAGTGATAAGATCGGGAATCCAGTAACTGGGTTTTGCCCTGCCCTATAGATATATCATAAAACATTGCTTCTGGTGATAACTCATTATAGACAAGGCCCCAACTTAGAATCTTTAAGGGAAAGGTAAAAGTCTCTCTTGAGCCCACAAGGTCTCTATTGCCTTCTGAGGCCCACTGCGGGCCCTTTCATCTTCAATGTCTTGGTAATACCTTGGTCTTAATAACACAATGGCAGCCCTGACCAGCGTGGCTCATTTGGTTGGGCATTGTTCCGCAAAGCCAAAAGTCACCAGTTCGATTCCCCATCATGGCACATGCCTAGGTTGTGGGTTCATTCCCTGCTTAGGGCACATGTGAGAGGCAATCCATGGATGTTTCTCTCCTCTTTCTCCCTCCCTTCCTCTCTCTCTAAAACTAAAATCTTTTTCAAAATAACACAATGGCATATTCTGGTTGTCTAAGAAACTTCTGGATTCCATGTCTGTGGATGTAACAGTTCAGCACTCAAAGACCTAATTGTTATTGATTCATATACACAGAATAAGACCTGGAAAGACTCATTTTAAATGCCAGCAGTGCTTTCCTCAGGGGAAAAGATGAATGGAAATGTTCATTTCTTTCTTAGCTGCTTCTACGCGCTTTAATTTTTATAACAGATACTTATTTCCCTTAAGGGTTTCAAAAACACTTTTTAAAGTTTTCATTGAGTCATTCAACTCCATGAAGCAAATAGGTGCCGTGACAATGCATTGGGGAGGAGGGTTTGGTCAGAATTAACTGTCTCCAGTTTTCTAACCAGAGCTTCTGCATTTACATCACCTGCTCTTCCCCTCTCTTCCACAGAGATGATTTGCAAATAAAGTTCCTTTGCTGACCACCCTTGAAGTTGAGGTATGAGGGGGAGGCCAGAAAGCAGTCCTGGTGGGCTGGGCAGGGAGCCCAGGGTTGAGGGAGCGAAGGGTGGCCAAAGACACCGTGCCTTTGCTGGGACTCTGCACCTATGTCTTCTACCAGATTCTAGAAAGTAAAGCACTTTCAAGGCAGAGACCCCCATCTGCTCAAGGCAGGTCCTGAGCATACTGACCTCAGGTAGGCCGTGGGAGCTGGTTGCAGGTGGGTTAGGACCCGTAAGTCTGAGAGGGGTGCTGGGAAGGGATGGGGACCAACTGGGAGGGCTTACCCTGCCAGGAGGCCAGAGAAGCTCAAGGTGCAGCAGATTTCTTACTAAGAGAAACTGCGAGAGAAGGTCTAGACAGCAGCCCATGCCCAGGACATTGGAAGGACAAGATAAACCTCTGACTCCAGCCCCCAGTGACTGGGCAACTGAGCAGTATTCTCAGGGATCCTGCTGTCCCAGTGATGGATGTTGATGTTTTTTAAATTTCCTTAAGTGTCTTTTTAAAATTCTGCATTAAAATGTGCCCGCCATGTAATTTTTCACTGGCTGGGGGTGGGGTTGGGTAGAGGGGATTAGAGGTTATGTGATTTAAATCCCTCGTAATTAACTTGTGCCTTTCTCCCTCCTCCAAATAAAAGTTACATCATCCTTGGATGTTTCCAGCACATATGTTTTGCATGCACAAATACACAGAAGTATCCTCTAGGTTAGACTTTCTTATGTTTCCAGTGCCCTGAGAACCCCATCTTCTTATCTAAGTTCATCTCTGCTCCTTTCCTCCTGCCTCCTATCTTTAGCCTCAAATCCTATACCCAAAGACTGAGTCTCAAATTTTTAGATAGCTCTGTAACTCAATATCCAGTCCCTCAGTGTTGCTTTAAAACTGGAATCTGCGGTCACAACCCTTCACTTCAACAGTGTTCTGAAACAGACTCTGGAGCACGGAGCACATGACTGTTGACCTCATCAGCGTCATTAGATCGATGACATCAACCATCCTTTTTCATGGGTTTGAGTGGTCTTGGGTTTTCCAGACAGTTTCCAGTATAAACCCATGGAGTTCTTCCATGCAACACTTACCTCTGATTGCTTCTTACAGGAAAAAAAACAACAACCAGAAATTGAACTAGTGTCTCATGTCTGGCATCTCCTCTGTAGAACCCTTACAGGGCTGGGGGTGCTGAGGATCAGCACCCTTACCAGGCGGACTCCCAGCGGGAGGGCGCTGGAGGGGATTTCACCTCGGTGAAAAGCCAAAGAGTTGCCGCTCAGACCTATGCCACTCTGCCAAGTTCCCGGTCCCATGCCTGCTGTGTCCCTCCCTGCCACACCCCCTGTAAGCAGCAATTTAACCACAAGAAGATATGAATATTAAATTCAAAACATCAGAATCAGCAAGATCTTCAGCCCCTAACCCAGCTTCACTGTAGCATCTTATCCTGGAAAAATAGGTGATAAAGTTTGTGGGAGGTTTTTTGGTCTCCTTTTGCATCTCTCTCAGGAAAAGTGAGCTGATTAAAAAATAAAAGTAACCAGCTGGTTACTTTTGGATCTGTGCTTTGAAGCTGAGGTAGTAAGCCTTTTGAATAAACTGCAAAATAAAGGACAAGGGGAAAGTTGAAGGGGACTTTCGTACAGATTCTTTCTTATCATTTCATGACATGGTTTTCACATCAGATATTTAACAGCCCATCAATCTGATTATGGTACAGTTAGTTCCACTTCCAACCCTGATTAACCACTATGGTCTTGTTTCTCACTAAGATTAATTTTAGATATTTCCCAATTAGGATTACATGTCAACTAAAATGTAATACATGAAAAGTGTTATTAACATTATCCTACTAACAACTTATTATGCTCCCTCCACATTAAAGCATACAATACATTTGCCTAAAATGTGTGGTTGAAACCTTTTTCTTCCCAACCTTAAAAGAAAAGCAAAAGATACTGGAACTGAATATGAATGAAACAATCGGTCAAGCGCTTTGCAAACGCTGCCCTGATTCATGCAAAATCAAATTTATCTCCATTAGATTAAATCTAACTGGTTCAGCTCCACATGGTGAGCGAAGGTGGGTGTTAAACTCCTTTAAGAAATGATAACTTTGGAAATATCCATTGGATTTTCACACTCTTCTATTTGAACAATCAGAGGCCCTTTATGAATTAGCAGAGAGATTGGATAGGACTGATTTTCCTTGGGAATTATATGAGATATTTCTTTTTTTTTTTTTACCAGAAGCTTAAAAAGTGTGATGAAACCAATGCCTTCAATTAAGTCTGGTTAAGACCTCAGGAAAAAGTTTTCATCAAAGGAACCGATGAGATTGCAAAGATGGGCGGCAGGTTGAGGAAGTCCTGGCTAAAATTCTTTGCCATGAAAGCCTGGTGTCTGTACCACGGCTTAAGAAAAGAAATGAGAAACACAACTTCCACGTGCTCGGCCAGGGACGAGCAGAAACTCCCAGTCACTGGCGCCAAAGCTAACCTTAGCAGTTCTGGGAAAGAAATCTCAAAGGCAAGGCCGAGGGTTTTATCTGATGGAAAAATTAATTAGAAACATCTGCAATTTACATTTTTGAAAATGAATAAAAGTATCAAAAAAGTTAAAACCACTCTGTATCCAAAAACCCATGAACCTACATGTAAGAACTGCTAAGAATTCAGGTGTTTCCAGCCAATATTTCCAAGAAAGAGAGCTGGA
The DNA here is from genome assembly GCA_004026765.1 of Micronycteris hirsuta. NCBI lineage: Eukaryota > Metazoa > Chordata > Mammalia > Chiroptera > Phyllostomidae > Micronycteris > Micronycteris hirsuta. Next base: position 29,952 of record PVJI01014114.1, read on the forward strand.
TCTGTGTGTGTGTGTGTGTGTGTGTGTGTGTGTGTGTGTGTGTGTGTGAGAGAGATCTTGTTTTAAACACAATTTGAATCCTACCACATATAAATTTTACAACTTAAAGATTTTTATTTATTTATTGTTAGAGAGAACGGAAGAGAGGGAGAGAAACATCGATGTGCGACAGAAACATCGATGGGTTGCCTCTCTCATACCCCGAACTGGAGACCTGGCCCACAATCCAGGCATGCGCCCTGACAAGGAATCAAACCAGTGACCTTTCGGTTTGCAGGTTGGTGTTTAGTCCACCGAGACACATGAACCAGGGCTAAATTTTACAATTTACATTGCAAAATATGAATGTGTTCAGAAAGCTATGTGGCTGTGCAAGAGGAAATGGCCACATGGAGGAGGAAAGCCTTCCTGCCTCTACTGGGAGCCTTAGGACCACGAATGGGGGAGAAAAGAGCCACGCTGAAGGCCACTCCCAGGAGCTAAGCCGACCACTCTGTTACCAACATTCCCTGTAGCAAGTACGACAACCTTGGAAAGTCAGAACTTATTTTGCTGTTAACGAAACTGAGGTTTGAGGCCCAAAGTCACCAGCTAAAAGTGACAGAGCCACGATTTAAATCCAGACCTCTCCATCCCGGAACCTTCCTAATCCTCAACTCCATCACCCAGACGGGGATCCTTTTGTCTCCTCAGTTACACACAGGATGGAAAAGTAACTCCAAGTGTCTACAGATCCTCATAGTCCAACACCTGAGCTACCCAGCACTCAATAACCACTATGTGCCAGACACTGTTCTAGATGCTGGCGCTGTAACAGTGAACCAAAACCAAGCCTCGTTTTACATTCGAGATAAAGAATACATAAGTTATGTACGTATGTATATACATACATGCACACGGATGCGTAGATACAGATGGGTAGGTGGAATAACATGTCAGAGGCTGAGGAGAAGGGGAAGGGTTACTGGGGTAGAGATTGACAGGAATGGGGTTGTACACAAGTTTCCTGCACGGCTGGAACAAATTACCACAAACTTGATGACTTAAAATCACTGAAATTGATTCTCTCACAGTCAAGGAGGCCAGGATCCAAAATGGACATCATTAAGAGGGCCACACTTCCTCCAGAAGTTCTCGGGGAGATCCCCTCCTGTGTCCCTCCAGCTTTTGGACTCTCAACGCTCACTGCGGCTGCCCCACGCCCATCTGGCCTCCATCTGCACGCCACCTCCTCAGTGTTCGTCTCACGTCTCCCTCTGACTTTCTCTTATAAGCACACTTGTCATTGGATTCAGGGTCCACCCAAATAACCCAGGATGATATCTTCATCTCCAAATCCTTAATTACATCCACAAGGACCCTTTTCCAGATAAGGTCACATTCACAGGTTCTGGGGATTTGAATGCAGACATATCTCTCGGGAGACCACCGTCCAACGCACTACAGGTTGCTGTTACTCTTTCTCATACGGTGTCAGGAAAGCCCTCTCTATTACAAGGATATTTGAGCAGAGACCTGAATAAAGGGAGGGCATATGAGGACACCTAAGCAAGTGACAGAAGGAGGAACAAGTCCCAGGGCCCCAAGGGGGAGTGAGCGCATTGTGTCTGAGTCATAGCAAGGAGGCCTGGGGGTTGGAGTGGTGTGATCGAGGGGAGGCTGACAGAGAAGAGGTGATGAGTTATCTTGTCGCCATGTATGAAGGCACCGTATCTGAAGGGTACAAGCTGCTTCCATTGTGTGGCCCACAAGAAGTCAACGAATCTAACACCTGGTGATTTAATCCGTACAAGGACAACACACTGTCAAGTTTCTTCAAAACAGTTCAAGAACTCTGGCAGAATAAGCTTTATTATCCAAAGATAAATTCCAGTCTACCAACTACATCCCTACTGTTTTATCAATTGACACCTCTAAAAAATTTTCCCTTACCCACACGCCCATCAGAGTTAAATAACCTGCTCTCGTCCCACGTTCACTGCGATGTGCCGTGACAGACCGCCACCCACTCTGGTAAGCTGGAATCTCCCAGCCCAGTCTCCGTACTTCTTGCCTTCCGGGAAACAAATTACCTTCATATCCTCCACACTTACACAGTTTCTGGTACACAGCAGCGAGCAATTAATGGCCATTGTGGGAGTGAGTGAATGAATGAAATGTAAAGATCTCATTTTATTCATGCTTGGGATGCTACCCAATCACAACTCCAAAGAAATTTTCAGCCCTGAAGAGTTTGTTTTAACCCAGGAGTAAATGTAACTTACATTTATCCTCAAACCCAGAGTCTCGGAGAAGAAGACACAGAGCTTTGCTTCTTATTACCATAGTCAGGGCAGCAGGAGGCAGGAGACCTTGGTTCTAGCTCTAGCTTTGCCATCTGCTGTGAGACTTCAGGCAAATCACTTAACTTCTCTGGGCTCTGGGTCCTCACCGGTAATAAGAGGAAGTTAGACTTGATGGAATATAAGGACCTTTTCTCACTATAAGTGCTCCAGGCCTCACATGAAATCTTAGAAGGTAACCCAGTATTGTAAATACTGAAATTCAATACTAAAATTCAAAACTTGCTTGATAGGAAGCCTTTGCTCCTGTCAGTGATCTCAGCCAGATGTCTGCAACTATCCAAGCCAAACTGAGAACTTCCTTCTCCATGATTCTCACCGTTAACGCCTGTTTCTCAAACTGTTTCTGCTGAAACACCTTCAAAAGCAGAAGAGAGAGAATGACTTAACTAGTCCAAGAAAGCCCAGGAAGCAGGAATGGGATGTGCCTTCCAGAAGCTCAAATTTTATTAAAACCTTTTAAATTTATTTTCTAAAAATATATTTTTTAATCAAATGTGCTGAGTATTTTAAATTTATATGAATTTTGTATTCTACTCTACAATGTATCTGTTTGTTTTTAAAATGCCTTTTTCCCCAAAAACCTTTGAGGGAAATCCTTGCTCACTGTTTGTCCTGGGTTGGCACTGGGAGGCACAGCACCCTGGAGCCCCAAGGAAGGCATTCCCTGGGGTGAGGCATGAGCTGGAATAACATCTCCCTTCCTATAAATAGCATTGGAGGAGCATCTGTGGGCAGGGGGAGCCGGTAGGACCAGTGAGCCTCAATTAGGCCTCTGTTCCCTTGCTTCTGCCACGACCCAACACCCCATTCTTTATTGCTCTGTTTAGCTGAAATTGGGTGGGTCTTTGGGAAAACTTTACCGAACATTAGAGACAGTAAAAAGAAAATAAACATAGAACAAGAAGTACAGACAGGCTGACTTGGGAGGTGCTGGCCCCACCTGCCTACAGCTGGCTCTTTCCCGGGCCTTGGTCTGGTCCATTCTCAATGGTGGTCCATGGTCAGCCTCACTCAGACCTCTTCATTGGCTGCGTCTCCTCATCTTTCCAGATGGAAGCCAACGACGTGTGAACATCCTCAGCTCAGGCCTGGCAGGCCCCACTGGGCAGGGTAGCCTCTGGATTTCCACTCCCTGCCGTCCCTCCTCACTTCCCTGCTCCACACTCAGGCTACCCTGGGCAAAATTGCTCCCCTTCAGTGATCTCTCTTGGTTCTTTCCAGTCCTCTCCTGAAGCACAGGACAGACTGTACAACTGATTCACACTGAAGTGGAAAAGACTGGCAGCTTCCCGTTGAACCTCTCTCCTGAACCACAAGGGGTGAGTCTGAAAGCTCTGTGGAAAGGTACCCCTCGGAGGAACGCCCTGCCCACCAAGCCACGGCCCCTGCCAGCTGCACCATCACCTCCGACATGCCTGCCACACTAAGATGCCTGCAGAGGTGCCACTTTCTGATTTGTGCAGAAAGATGCCCTGCAGAGCTGGATGGCCTTTATGGATTGCCTTTTCAGGAGCTGAAGAGCGTCAAAGGGATGAGAAGAAGATGTCTCCTCCAGTGCACAGGGCTCTCCTAGCAAAGATTTCCTCCCTCTTCCTCCTTCATCAGGCCACCGTCTACCCAATTTGGCTCACAGCTGCAGGCCTTTGTGCAGCTCACGAAGAACAACTGAGGCATTTGGGGGGCAGTTAACTTCCCTGCCACCTGCCACCACTGCCACCACACCCTCACCCCCTGTGACGGGTGTCTTCTCTGCCCACCTACAATGGGCCTTGTACAAAGCATTCCTGGACACAAATTTTTTTGTCAGTTATTTTTAGTCCTTACCCTAAAGCAAGCTTACTTTTATTTCTTCAACTTCACATGGCATTTGCAGAAAAAACTTTCTGACGAGATTGGGTGTGTTCAGAGTAGTATGGCCACAGACAGAAAATACTTTCAGTTTGCCTCTTATCTGAGGTCTTTTATCTTATCTGAAATCTTTTATGGTCTGGCAGTTCCCCTTTCATTTATTTCTTCCTAGAAACTTCTTATCTCTTGCTATCCCCCCTACGCCCCCTCCAAGGGAAGAGCGCTAGCTGTCACCTTTGAGTATTTATGGAGAGTCTGAGTCACCAGGATGTCCAGTGACAAGGATGTCTCACCCCGGAAGGAAGGTGCCTTGGGAGGGCTCTGGCCTGTCCCCGACAAAGGTCCTGAGGAGAGCCAGCCTAGAGGAATTGGGTTTGTGGAGGCAGAAGCCCTAGAAAGTCCTCCCCGACAGTTCTCCCAGTCATCACAGTAGATGTCAGAAATAATTTCTTCGGCACTGAACTACACAAGACTCTGTCAAATGCTGTTTTGAATTACAAATGAAGAGGTACGTTCTCATATACCTTACCAAACACACATGTTAAAAATAGCAAAGAGTGGAGATCATTTAGAAATTTCTGTGACAATTTATGAACAATGTATTACTATCAGCTGGGATGAGGGGAAAAGGTCCATTGAATACACCACTGTGGCATAAAATTATTTTGAGCAGAAGACATTTGAATTCCTGAAATATCTTATCTGCCTAAAACGCATAGCCTCCCCCAAAACTGCCAAAAATTCAAGTGTCATAAATTCCCTCCGGGGGAGCAACTAGAGATAACCGGCTCCACATCACACCTAAACAGTCATTGTCACAAAGCCACGGTATCTCCCATCCACACACCAAAGGGCTCAATTATATTTCCAGAAAGTCATTTATTTTGCTGTAAGAACCCTTCTCCTCATCCCCTTCCCCCTTTAAGATGGTATTAAGCCCCAAATTTTAACCATCCTTGCAAGTCACATTTTTCTGTGAACTCCTATATATACATTAATAAAAATGTGTGGTTCAGTTTTGTCTTGTCTCTTGCTGATCTGTCTTTTGCCAGTTTAAATCACAAGCATCCAAGTACTAAACCTAAGAGTTTAGACGAAATGGCTTTTCCTCTTCATTAAGAGTCCCTGATAGATTACGGGGAGAGAAAATGCTGGATGCTTAGCTAGTCAAAGACACATACAATACTTTGCAGAGCATATGCAAGTGGAAAGTTGAAAGGTTCCTTGGTATCTTTAAAATGTAAACCTTAAACAAATTATGCAAATGATAACATTTTTATATGGCCCTTCTAGTTATCTCTGGCACATTAAATTTTACATAGTACCTCTAAATAAGCTTGACTTCTTGATTACAAAACGGAACAAGAGAAAAAGGAGAACATTGAGGTGTTAAGGCTGATTATCAAAAATGCAGGATCTGAAAAGACTGCACAGAGTGCATTCAGAGGACAGGGCACTACAACCTGTGGGGGCGGGAAATCCCTTTTCCTCTTTCCCCTCAGGTCTTCTGACGAGCCTAAGAATTGCACTAACATGGGATACCTCAACAGGAGAAAACAACCGAACTTAATTGCATAAGTACACATGGGACGGGGCGGCGTGTAGGTGTTCGGTGAGACTATGGGGCCCTGGGACAAATCAGACCATTGAGGCTTACATGTCATCTTGAGCCAATGACAAAGGGGAGTAGTGGTTAGGACTTCAAAAGGAGAGAAACACAATTCGCATGAAAATGGAGAAACACATGTCTGGAAGCCAAAGTTTGCTGGGCCATCTTTAACAGGGGGACATCAGAGGACTTGAATCAAAGGGCTTTGCTCGGCCCTCCCCGTCTACAACCTAGCTCGTACTGAACTGCAGTTACTATGATGATAGCTCCCTCTGGGAGCCCGCCCTCTGCCTAAGTTCTCTTAGAGCATTGGGGGAAGGTCAAAGTTTCTTCCTGAGTCTTTTGTTTCTTACAAATAATCAGTTCAAAATAACCATCATCCCAGAAAAGGTATATTTTGGGGTGGCAAACTCTGTGCTCCCTCACTTCCCACTGAAAGATTGTATAAATACTATTGTTTAATCTGCTAATATATAAAATATTCCTTTTTGATAATTACATTAATTTTTAAAGAATTTAAACTACTTGTCATTAAAAATGTATAAAATACTCTTGGTAAAACATTTAGACAGCAAGCAAAATGAATGAACCAAACAACTGGATGAATCTTAACAATTTAGTAAATATTAACTGGGAAACATGTGTTAAAATTTTACATAAAATAGAGTTTTATAAAAACTTCACAAAACTTAAGACAACCACAATAAAAGTATGTAATTCTTAGGAATTCATTTGCTTCAATAAAACTGTTAAAAGGAGAGCAACAGAGCAACGGACTCAGGATGAAGATTATCATGAGGGACGGGATAGGAGTGAGGGAACCAAGGGTTAGATGTGAATTATTAGAAAGACGTTAGTTTTTCACAGGCACTTATTACAGTATTTAAAATGACTAAAAAATCAAGGAAATAAAAGGGGGGAAAGGCATTGAAAGTGTTCAGCGATACATAAATATGTAAAACATTTTGGATCTCCAGTCCAATACACCAGAAGTGTCCATGGTATCAGTTTCTGGTTTATACTGCCAATTTTGTTTTGACTTAGTACTTGAAAACGTATTCTAATTCCACATTTGAAAAGCAACAAATAGCCTCTAAGCGGGGAAAACAGGCGAGGTCAGGAGTGAAGGCGCTGGTGTTAACATGATGACGGGAGGAGCCTCTTGGGTAATCGACACTGCAGGCTATACAGCCAAGGCTTTGAAAAGCAGGGGAGAATGAACTCTTCAGCAAAAAGCCTTACAACTATTAGTAATGGAAACCCACTGCTTCCTCCTAGCTCACCCCAGGCTGCTCTGCCCTCAGAGCTGCTGGACAAAACACAGAAGCCCTTCCTGTTTTCCCTGAACCCCTGAGATTAGACAAGAGCAATGAGAGGGGCGGGTGAAGGCAGAGGGAGGTAAACAGTCACCTGCCTCTCCACCCTCCGGAGCACACAGGCTTCTCAATGTCTAGAGTCTAGCAGAAGACTGTTTGCATTGTCTTTTTTATAAGAGGACTGGGTATAAAAGTGTTATACTCTGTGTAGGTCTAGGTCCCAGATGGGAAGAACATGGTAATTCCTATTCATAATTTCTTCCCAGGACAGAAGTCCCACTTAGTACTTGCAAATGGGGGCCACAGCTCTTAATCCTCAACCAAACTACTGCTTTAACTCCTCCGAAGAAAAGGTCCCCAGCCTGCTCCCCAAACAATCCACTTCCTCAAACTCACCCTAAGGAAGTCACACATTTCACACACCAACTTGACCTGCATTTGCACACAGTGGGCAGAAAGTAGAGGTGAAAGAGGAAATTACATGACCCCGTGTCGTTGACTAATTCAGGCTGTTGGACTTCTGCACCATCCCCATCAGCTCTCTGTGCCTACTGAGTCACGGTCATTTCTTCAATGGCCATTAGATTTAATTGCCATTTTAAGGCAACCGGGAGGCTGATGTGGCCCCCAGTGAAAATGAGTTTGACACCCCTGGTAAATACTCAAACTCTGGCCTACTTCAGCTTACCAGTGTGATGTCACTGAACGCAGAGCTGGGAGATGAGGTGCAGAGTCAGATCTCGTGAGCTAGTCTGAGCGGTGTCCCTCACACTGCTAACTGTAGTGCCTTTATTATAGCCTATTATTATTTTGGTAAGTATCTCTACAATGACCGATATTTTATAGCCATGCCTCAGTTTCCTCATTTTGTAAAGATTTTCTTTGCTTGTTTGTTTGTTTGTTTGTTTTTTAGAGAGAGGGGAAGGGATGGAGACAGAGAGGGAGAGAAACAGCAATGTGAGAGAGAAACATTAATCAGTTGCCTCTTGTACGTGTCCCAAGCACACTGAACCCACAACCCAGGCCTGTGCCCTGACCGAGAATCGAACTGGTGACCTTTTGTCTCACAGTATGACACCCAACCAGCTGAGCCACATGAGCCAGGGCCCTCACTTTCTTCATTTTTTATCACATATGGTTAAAATAAGACTTACTTCTCCAGAATATTGTGAGAATCCAAATGACAAGCACATAAAGTTTTCAGTTCATGTTAGTCCTGCTTCCCTCACCTCCTTCCTTCTTCTCATATTGTACCTTCATCTTTCTTACTCACTGCAAAGGTACAGCCCCCACAGGGACCCAAGCCCCCTGGAGCCCAGGAGATGGAGAAATGCTCTAGAGAATGACAAGCTGGAATGCCAAGAAAATACTTTCTTAGAGAAAGATGTTGGCAGACTCTATATAACAATGAGGTCTACATGATGAATAGTTTCACCTGCATGTGTTCTGTTTGTGTTTGGCGTTCCCCACAGTGGGGCCTTTGGGGATCTTGTGGAAATGTGCAACGGTTCCCACCTGGCGACCGGTCCTGCACAACCGAGAGTTCCAGACGGTGGTGGATTCTTCGACAGCACTGGCACCGGACTGTACCATAGATACATCATGGGTTAAACAGGTTTTCGTGGGGCTGCCCATTTCCTGTGGAAGGCATTTCTGTGGGAAAGTGCACTTCCAATTCCAAACCTACTTAACCCATATTGAATTCAGCCTGTTAGTGTTTGGGGGACCTGAAATACATAAAAATACAGACTCTGTGCTAACAAATAGATATTAGAGGAGGTTTAGAAATCCTTTCTCCTGCAACAACAAAGTTATACCTCTCTTTCTTTATAGCCAAGTTTCTAGAAAGCAGAGTATTGCCTTCACCTCATTCAGTAGTCCCCTCAGTCAGCTTTTCCCTCCATCCACTTCTCTGACACAGCCCTGGCAGAACTCGCCCAAGGCTTTTGAAGTGGTTTTGAAGATATATCTACAATTCTTTGATACTTCTCTCCTAGAGAAGTAGAGTATAATTCCCCTTCTCTTGAGGAAAGGGCTGTACTTAGTGACTCACTTCCAGTGACTAGAATATGGTACAAATGATGGGTTATCACTTCCAAGCTTAGGTTGTTAAAAGACTACAGCTTGTCTTGGATCACGTACTAGGGAGGAAGCTGTGTCCTGAGCAGTCCCTTAGAGAAGCCCACATGGGGGCGGGGGCGCTGAAGCCTCCAGCCAAGAACCGTGAGAGTGAGAGTGGTCACCTTGGAAGTCAGCCCTCCGCCCCAGCCAAACCTTCAGAGCCTGCAGCCCTGACAACTTGACTGCAGGCCAACAGGAGTCTCTGAGCCAGACCACTTCCAGATTCCTGACCCTTAGAAATTGGGTGGGATAATAAATGTTTGTTGTTTTAAGCTGCTAAGTTTGGGGTCGATTCATTATACAGTAACAGATAACTAATACAGCTTTCTAGAGGATAGATCTCATGACTGTGTTTTTACCTTTTACTTAATTCACGTTCTGTTACACGCGACACCTTTTTTTCTTTTCCTTGTTCTCTCCCTGAACCATGAGGCACTCTTGCCCCTTATCTCCTGTACGGTCCCACCTTTCTTATCAGCCTTTCCTGGTTTCATTCTCTCTGGGGTTCACACGGTTAAGTCTCTACCATATTCTCTTTTTCATTCTTTCATTCTACAAACACTGTCTCATTTACTCTCATGATTTTAATGAACATCTATATTCTTTTGAAGACAGGTGACAAGTCAGACACTTAGACACGGGAGAAGAATGTGCTGCCTTATATGGTGGGGAAAGATAGGGCTACAGTAGCTCACAGAATGCCTAGAAGATCTGTAAGAATTCGGGCCCCAGGGGCTGAAACCCAGGGCTCAATATTTTATCCCTGACCACCTCATGTCTCTGCTTGCTTCGGTTTTCCCTTGAGTGTTTGCTGCATTCTTTTCCTGGCATAGATAGACTGTCTTCCTGCTGGAGAGGATGACATTGTGATGTCAGTCCCACTGAGACCACGTGGAGTGGTAGAGAAGTATCTCTTCCAAAGAAAAGATGATGTTAGACAGAAATGTCATATGTCCACCCCACTGTCTATGGATGGATAACTCTTCCACTGATCTACTGCTATGTCCTGAACTCCAGATCTGTACATCAGCTGGCTCCTAGACATCTCCAGTTGGGTAGGCACTGGCATGGTATTAGTTTGATAGGGCAGCCATAACTACCGAAAACTGGGTGGCTTAGAACAATGAAATTTATTGTCTCACAGTTCTGGAGGCTAGAAGTCCAAAATCAGGGTGCTAACAGAACCACGCTCCCTTGTAAAGTGTTAGGGAAGAATCTGTTGCAGGACTCACCTAGCTTCTGACAATTACTTAGCTTGAGGATACATCACCCGATCTCTGCCTTCATCTCCATATGGTGTTCTCCTTTTGTGCATGTCTAGCTCTGTGTCCCATTTTCTCTTTTTATAAAGGCATGGTCACATTGGATTAGACCCCACCCTTAAGACCTCATCTTAATTTGCTTACACCTGCAAGACTTTATTGCCAAATAAGACCACATTCTGAGGTACTGGGGGTTAGGACTTCAATATACGAATATAACAGGCACTTAAAAACTTCAATAGAGAATTGACTCTTTGCTTGTTCATATCTCCCTCCCTACTCCTTAAATTGGAGTCTTTCTTCATATATCGTGTCCCGGTGATAGACATCATCACATGCCCTACCATCCCAACTGGAAACCTGGGAGTCATTTTGGTCTTCCTTTTTTCTTCTATATGTAATCATTCATTAACTTCTGCCAGGACTGTACCTTAAAAGTCTCTTACAAAGGTCCCTTCCTCTCCAGTCTCAGGGTGACCTACATATTAAGCTCAGATTCTTAATTTTTCACACGTGGATGTTAAAGACACCTCTTCAATGGTTTCTTTACCTCTAGTTCTGCCTCTCTCTGCCCACTCCACTCCCTCTTCTCCCCAATCCATCCAATATTCAGAAGACTATGTGATGTCAGAAATACAAAGGTTAGTTTGGTTTTTTGGTTTTTTTTTTTTTTACAACTTTAGAGCTTTTCCAGTAAGTTCCAATAAATATAAGGCAAAGCACAAAGTGCTTAGTCTGACCTACCAGGTAGTCTCTTCCTAGGCTCACCTCCAGCCAATCTTGTCTCCACCCACTACCCTGACTGAAATGCTTGCAGTTTCCCTAAGATCAGGCCTCTGTTCTGCCCCACTATCTGCCTTTCAATGCCTCCTTATTCTTTAAGGCTTGGCTCAAGAACTTCCTCTGGGAAGCCTTTTGTCTTAGTCCATCCAGGCTGTTAATAAAAATACCATGGACTGAGTAGTTTAAACAACAAAGTTGTATTTCTCACAGGTCTGGACACTGGGAAGCCCAAGTTCAAGGAGACAGCAGATTCAGTGTCTGGTGAAAACCTGCTTCCTGGCTTGTAGACAGCCTCACGAGGGAGATAGAGAGAACAGCTGTCGCTAGCTTCTTCCAATCTCATCATGAGGGTTCTACCTTCATGACCTAATTCCCTTCAAAGGCCCCACCTCCAAACACCATCATAATGGGATTAGGGCTTCAGCATATGAATTTAGGGGACACATTCAGTCCATAGCACCTTCTGTGCCTGCACCCTCAGCTGTCTTGCTCAGTCCCTCTCTGTAGCAATCTCTGTACAAGTCTATGCCTCTATCCTTGGTTCTTCCTAGCAAGGCTATTAAAAGCCACTGTCCCATATCAGCAACCACAACTGAACAAAGCTCCGTTCCAGACCTTCGCTAAGTTGTGAGGCTCACTCCCTTCTTTGAGGGAGCTTCTAGGTGCCCAGTAGACCCTGTAAGAGGGGTGCCAATCAGAGTAACCACTTAGACCCCAAACCAAGTCTTAGATACAGATGGGCATTGTGACATTGTGACTCATAATAAGAAATATATATGTATTTATATATATTTATATATGTATGTATTTGATCTTCATCCCTTTTTCTGGGATCAAGTTAGTAAAACCCTTAGAATTTTCTACATAAGGAGTCATAAAGGAGTCTTCTGTTATGTTAATGAGGTGGCTTTTGGGCTTCATATAAGAATGGGGCCTGATTGCCAGGAAAACCAATCATGTGATTAGAGGGCTGGAAGTTTCGGTCCCAAACCTTGACCTCTGGGGAGGAGAGAGGCACTGAAGGTTGAATCAGTCACCAATGGCTGATCACTTAATGAACTGTGCCTGTGTAACAGGCCTCCACAAAACCCCCAAAGGATGGGGTTCGGAGAGCTGCCGTGTTAGTGAGCACGAACAGGTGCGGGGAGAGTGAAGAGGGTGTGAACACTCCATGCCCCTCCCCACATCCCTTGCCCTGTGCATCTCTTCCAGCTCGCTATTTCTGAATTACAACTTTTTATCATAAACCAGTAATATGGTGAGTAAAATGTCTCCCTGAGTTCTCTGAGCCACTTTAGCAAAGTAGTTGTACCCAAGGAGAGGGTCGTGGGAACCTCTGCTGTACAGCCAGTTGGTCAGAAGCACAGGTGACAACCCGGGTTTGTAATTGTCATCTGAAATGGGAGTCGGCAGTCTTATAAGATTGAGTCCTTAACCTGTGTGATCTGATGCTATCTCCAGGAAGATGGTGTCAGGATTGAGTTAAATTTTAGGACACCCAGCTAGAGTCCAAGAATTGTTCATTGATCTGGGGAAACTCACCCTCCATGTTGGAACTGAAGTCACAATTCTTTGAGGCACCAATCCCTCTGGGCTGAAATGCTAGATGATGTCCAAGTGACTCCTCTCTGGCACCAGGGTGGGGACCAGCTGGCAGAGGCCCTGCTGCGGGCAAAGGGAAGCTGGGCAGTTGGCAGGCAGTGAAAACTCAGGTCCCGTGGGGCCCCTAGACCGGGCCAGTGTCCTGGCTGAAGCCCTCTGCTGGGTCCTCTTGCCCAGCTCTCCCAGCAGCAGGCCCTTCCCCTAACAGCTACGGAACAATCCGGCTAAGTGCCTGTAACAGAGGAGTTTCTGCCATGCGACAACAGAGTGGCGGTCTCTCCTTTAGACCATAAGCTCTGGAAAAACAGGGACTCTGTCTTCAGCTTCGCGGGCCCAGCACGAAGCACAGGAAGAAACACATAGAGGAGACAATACCAACAGCCGTCATTAATTGAGCTCTATCCATGTGTCAGACATGTGCTAAGAACTGTACATACACTCAGTCTTTCAAATGTCAACAATTTTATGAGGTTAGGCTATTCATATCTCCATTGCATAGAGGCGGGTACTGAGGCACGGAGCGGTCAAGAAATGTTGCCTGAGGTTGCACATCTAGTAAGAGGCAGGCCAGCGATCTGAACCTTGGCTCTCTGGCTCCAACAACCACACTCTTAACTTCTATACTCTGTGTCCTATCGAGTAGTATTGATTAATCTCTATAAATAAAATTAAGATGCTAATACCCTCATTTTATTAAAGTACGCACAAAGTCACTTTTGGGGTTCCAGGAAGGTCACCTCAAGGCTGTAGGTTTTCATCCTCCAAAGCAGGTGAAACATGAAACCACTGTCCAGGCAGCAAAAGCCATGGGTACCAAGAAGCCATAGAGAGACCTATGATGCTTTTTTAACCCTAAAAAACCCTAAACCAAAAGTATAAATCACCATGAGCGGGGAGGGGGCAGGGGGCGCAGTTCATATGCTCTTGGGCTTAACCTACCATCTTCGAAGACGGATGAGGTCAGAAAGGAGAGGACTCTAGGAAGAGGGCCCAGCGTGAGCAAAGGATGACGGACAAGTGAGCACGGGTGTCTGGACAATGACAAGTAAGTAGTGTGCCTTCAGTGCAGGGGCTCGGATGAGTAGAGTTTCTATGGAAATGACGTATGAAATGAAAATCTTATAACATGGCATGATTCCACGTGTCAGAGACCCACAGAGAATGCCTACAGAAACCTTTTGTTCATTAAACATGTGCTCTTGAGTGCTGACTGTGTTTACGATCCTGTGCCAAGTGTGGGCATAATTCACGAAATCTCAAGATAACGTAAATGCCTGGAACTCCACCTTTTGCTAGGCTTTCAGTGCGTCTGGAATGTTATGATAGCACATCATAGGGGTGGTGGGCAGACAAATGGAAATGGCGGAAAGACAAACATATACATGTGAAATAAACTCAGTATTTTAATAAAAAAAAAAAAAAAAGTAAGTGTGGAGATTCCCACCAGCCTTCATTTTTAATGACAGCAGCCGTCACTTTGGTTTTCCGATTTACTCTCAACTTCAAGTTCAGCTGATTGATTTCTTTAAATAGTCCCCGTACTAACGTCCTCCAAACACTTTGAATAAGGAAACAAGGCTTTTATTAAGAGACCCCAGAAATGTGTGTAACAAAAGTCATCTGACTTTCTAAATATGTGAGTACTAAACACATTTACATCTAATGCTGTCAACTCGAGGATTTGGAAAGGAAATCCGTCTTTCCACTCGAGGCTTCCTGACATCCTCTTTCTGGTAAGCAAAACCGGGAATGAAACTCAGTCCTCTAAAAAGATATTTTTAAAAATTAATGGATGTCAATTCTCAGGTTAGAGGTATATTAAATTTCTTCTTATGTACTTTTCAATCTTTCTCTAATCACCATCTGTTTTATTCAGATCCTGTGACTGCCATAACTTCAATTTTATTTACCTTAGCTTTAGTCAATATTTGACATTTTTAGTAAATGTTCTCTATTATACTGCTTAAACATTTATTGAATCTTTACCTCGTTTAGTATTTATCTTTGAACACACCAGGTACAGCACAGATGTCCTAGAACAGCTCAGAGCTTATATTTAGTGGCTTGACCAAAAGGCATTCTGCGGACCTGGAAATATGTGTGGCCGAAGCAGTTCACCAAAGAGGAACAACT
>PVJI01014115.1:0-45330 GCA_004026765.1 Micronycteris hirsuta
GGCTGTTTCTTTACTCTGTTGATATATCCTGGGCTGCCTGGATGGCCATGTTGTCCACATGATGAGGGACTCCATGCTATGGCAGTGATGGGAGTATCTGTGTGACACTGCCTGTGAGTGGCCATGACAGGATGGCAGGACACCTGGAGCCTCATGAAGAAAAAGGTGAACACGGAGCGCAGGCTTTGAGAGATATCCCTTCGTTTGCATAAGTGGACAGGATGCTGGAACTCCTCAGAAGACGGGCAGGAATAGACACTAAAAACCTGGACAAGGAGTCAGAACTGGGCAACAGGTAACAGACATTCAGGTAAATCAGAATAATAGCATGTATTTATTTCAAGGCATTTATAGACAAAATACTGAACTCTGGGGCTCTCAGAAGTTATCTTGCATAGTTTCTGCTCTCAAGGATAACAGGGAGAGGGCATTTCCAGAAAAAAATGACCAACACCAGGCACTACCTAATGCTAAGTGAATAATATAGAGACTGCATTACAAGAGTTTAAACTAGGGTTGGAAAAGTCAGGGAGGGTTTTCTGTAGACGAGCTGAGCTGGCCTCGATGGTGGAGAAGAGAGGGAAGACAGCTGGAAGACAACAGGAAGAAAGACCTGCAGGAGAAAAGGAGGCTGTGGACTTGCCTGGAAGGAAGCAGGCTGTCCAGCCAAACCGGAGCAGACTTTGACTTGGAAAGGACCAGGAGAGAAAGTTCGGGTTACTCTGCAGGTAATGTGGAGCCACCGAATATCTTTTAAGTAGAGGAATCTACTCATACAGTCCAAGTTTTCCAGAGAGTTTTCACACAAAAAGAACCTTGAAAGAAACATGTAAGAGTACACTCTGTGCCCCACCTCCTGATATCTTGAGCACTGCTTTGCCTCTGTTATCAGTCCTCTTTCCACACTGTCCTCCCTGCCTCCAAGGGATGGTTTCCACCAGTGCTTATACCCTTTCAGGACTCCTCTTGCTGCAAGCAACTTAGGCAGCTTAGGCAGGAAAGGAGTTGATTAGCCAGTCCAGGTAACTGGTGAGTTAGGCAGTGGGTCTGACTTGCAGGCTCAAACTTGTCCTCGGGCCCCACCAGTGTGGCTCATTCGGTTGGGTGTTGTCCTGCAAAGCAAAAGGTCACAGGTTTGATTCCTTTTGACTCCTGTGCCTGTGGGTTTGGTCTGGCTTTGGTCCCAAAGACGATGTTTCCTCCCTCCCTCTCTTCCTCTCTCTCTAAAAAGAAATAAAATCTTAAAAACAAAACAATTTGTCATCAGGTCTCTTAACTGCTCACTTTGTCCCTTTTGTTTAGTTTCATTCTCAGTCTCCATTTGGTGGCCCCAGCAGTAGCTGGCAGTCCTGACAAGGTGGAAAGACGATCCTTTCTCCCTTGCCAGTCTTGCAGGAAAAAACTAGACTGTTTTTCACCAGCTCTAGCAAAAACCCTGAGATTACCAAGACTGGACTGGTTTGGGTGACTTGTCCATCCCGGAGGCAGTATGGCCAAAGAGATGTGTTGCCCTGAACGACCAGGCCTGAGAAATGAGCAGAAAGCCTACGTTCTGGAAAGTAAGGACTGGAATTATATTTGTACAGGGTAGGAAGGCATAGCTCTAAACAACCCGACTTCTCCTCTCCTGTCCTCCCTACTGCCCTGATGCCAGTGGATCTACCTATATGCCACATACCAGAAAGGACCCCTGATGGCTATGGAGACCACTTGGGGACATCATGCTGTACTGGCAGGCCCACAGCTGGCCCCTGCACACTCTTCACACACCAGTGGCCTCTACACTCCAAGGTCTGGGACCTGGCCAGGGGTCTCCACACTGTGATCGTGCTGGTGCCCACTTCACCATCCTCCCTGCATCCATCTTTCTCTGATGACTGGCAGGGATCTGGACAGCTGTGGCTGCACTCGTGATCATCACGTTAGTCAACACTGCTGTAAGCCTGTGAATGGCAGAGACTGCTTCTCTCTAGGTGACCTGGCTCCTCCGAGTTGCCTTTGCTGACCTCTATGTGGCCTTTATGGACACCTGGGAAATGACCTCCAGCCTAGCCCTGCCCAATAGCATCCTTTTTATCTGCTGTCCCAGTACCTGGAATACCCCTCTCCCAGATCCTCATATAGCCACCTTTCTTTTCATTCAGTTCTCTGATTAAACATTATCTCCCTGACCACCCTCCCTCCCCAGCACTCTGTCGCCTTCTCGGCCTACTTTTTTCTTGTATCACTAACCACAACCTGTAATTATTTGGTTTACTGCTACTACTGTTGTTGTTTACTCCTGTCTCAATAGAATGTAATATCCATGAGGGACAGGGAGTGTGTTTAACTTGCTCACAGCTGTAGCCCAGTAACCTAGAGCAGTGCTTCACACATTCCAGGAGTTAAAGTATGTATTGAATGAATTAATGAGTGAATAAAGTCAGGTGACTATGGTGTTACTTCTAAGCCCTGCACCTTCTCTCAACAACCTGCATCCCATAAGAAATAGGCAATTGGCAAAAAGTGTCCTCTCTGCTTTTGCTGATTACATCTGCATGACTGTCACTATTAATGCTTCACATTTACATTAGAGCAGTAGACTTTCAATGTAGTTTCCTATTTTTACTTGGGGCAACTCTCCTAAGAACATTCTCCCATTTTATTAATGAAGCCCCCAGATGTGGCACACATTTTGATCCAGTCCTTGGTCCTAGTTTGGTTGCAAAAACAGTGATATTGGTGAGAGCGCCCTATCCTCGCTGGAAAACCAACCTCCTGACTCTGGCTGACTGGGTCCTCCGTATCCTAGACGTGAGTTCTTTGGCTGGGGAGTTGGAGGGCCCAGTCTCCCCCAGAGCTTATCCGTGCATTGTGGGATCCCCATTTCCGACCATGGTACCCTTTGTTTCTGGGTTCCAGGCTTCTCTGACCACCTTGAAGGGGGCTCCGTGACCAGGCACGACCACATCGGCGGTGCCTAGGACCCTCTTCCGGCTCCGCTCCTGGGCCACCGGGTCTTCACTCAGGGCCTGCCAAGAGTCCTCGTCCCCATCGCGTTCAAACACATCGCCCACCACCGCTACGGTGCCCAGAGTCGTGCCCGCCACCACCACACTCACGTCCCGCTGGCCCCCATGGCCTGGTGTGGCCCACACCTCGAGTCCTGGCCCCAGCCGCAGGGGCTGCTCCTCACTCAGCCCGTGGGGGAGGTAGCGGCCCCCGGGGAGGCAGAAGTCGTGCGAGACCAACAGAGCTGCCCCTGGAAACAGCCCCAGGTTCCCGATATGATCCGAGTGTCCGTGGGTCCCCACCACCAAAGTCACGTCTGCGGGGGCCACGCCCTGCCCCGCCAGGGCCCCGAGGAGCACCTCCCGAGACCAGGGGCCTCCGGTGTCCACGAGGATGGGGCCACGGGCTGCCTCCTCCAGGGTTGTCTTCGCCTTGCCGCCCTCGGGCGGGGGCTCTCGATGGCTGGCCTGGCCCCAGGCCCGAGGCAGAACAAGGGTCACAGAGCCATCGGCGCGCACAGTGTCACCAACCCCCTCGGGTTCTGCGTAGCCCTGCAGTAGAACCACCACGGAGTAGGGGTCGCCAGGCACCTGCAGAGGTGGCTCCCCACGCAGCAGCTCCGTTCTCACTACACCGCTCATGACGGGAGAGGAAGGAGCTGGGGAAAGAAAGTGGGGCTGTACAACACTATCCAACCTCTTGGGGTTTCCCACACACGTCCCACCGCCACCAAGTGGCATCTCCAAGACTCAGTTCTTTCCCACCCCCTCGCACTCTTAAGGTGCCATCCGCCCTCAAACCCCTTCCGAAGATGGTATCGCCCAACCTTTTCTTCCACCTGACGCGCGCCCTTCAATGTCTACGGCCCCCGCCTTGCTCCTCTTGCGTGGTAGTTCCACACTTATCACCCTCCAAAGGATGTCTTTTGGCTCCCTCACTATAGCCGAAGCCACTACCTCGGACCCATTTTCCGCCTCTTAGATCTTGCCCCATTCTAAGTAAAGAACGGAAATCGGAAAGGCTAGAGGGATTTTGGCCTTTCCGAGCTACCGTAAACCCAAGTACGGTGGCCGAGAAGACACTACACGCTGAATTTTAATCCTCGTGCATTTTCTGGCTTGTGTGGATAGGGGCAACAGAGATCCAAGCCTAGAAACTGCGCTCAGCCCGAGTATCCCTGCCAGCTTCCTTGGGCTACATTACAAAGCACCATTAGCTCCTAATAGGACAGAGGCCAACAGCCTTATTCTCTGGGAGGGGTGCTGCCACATCAGCTAGCTATGACGTGTGCACGGCAGTTGTTTGAAACTTCAGACAAAGCTTTTTTTTTTTTTTTTTTTAGTTTACTAGCGCTATAGAAAATTCGGCACCTGTGCCTATGTGATAGGCTCTCGGTGAAATTAATATGAAATAGACCAAGTATCTACCCCATCCCCATCCTTGGTCACAGTTTGTTGGCACGTAGCTTCCTGGACGCAGGCGGTGTATATAAGTCGTAGATGATGCCCTTTTGGCTTCCTCCTTGTAAGGGTCTAAAAAAGGCAAAGTGACTTCCCAAGGCCCACAACTCCTATGCCATTGCTGACCTCTGGGTGGGTTGGTAGTAGTAGAAATATTTAAAGGGAAAAGGCTTCAACACTGTCTCCACACACACCTACAATTAAGGGGCTAGAAGGCAGGCAGAGGGCTCATCTGTGGGGGTAAGGTGTCCACCTACTGTTTACACCTCTCCCCACAGCCAAATCATGCTGTACCATCAGGATCCTGCCTGAGACCAGACGGGAGAGAACAACTACAAGCTGTGGGGTGGGTCACACACACCCTTAAAGCTGTAGAGCAGGGAGAGCTCAGACTTCAGAGTGTTCTTGTTTATGACTCCTTCGTGGACACTCAAAAGCAAGGGTTAAAGATCCTCTGGGTCGTGCTTGGGGTGGCCTGGTACGTTAGTCATCTCTTCTTCCTTTTCCTTCTCTTCCTCCTCTTGATCTTGCTCCTTCTCTCCTCCCGTCTTTTCTTGCCCATCTGTTATCTTCTCATTTCCAGTCCAAGTTTCCTGTAGACACGCTAGGTTGGGTGATAGAAAACAATTTAGACACTGGTCCTGGGGGTAGGGGATGTTGTGGCCTGGCAGGAAAGGGGCCAGCCCCACACACTTACCAGTTTCAGCAGCTGGGAGCACATGACCTTCACAGAGAAAACGCTGTAGAGGCTGCTCCTGATGGTGGAAGTACCAGTCTCCCACGACATCTTCAAACTCCTCCAGCATTGTCTCACACTGGTCAAGTGGAATGGTCAGAAGGTTATCTGCTCTGCTGGGCTTTAGAAACCCTCCTCTTTGTTCTTTACTCCCTGTCTCCCAAGCCCACCTTGGAGAGGCAGGTAGCCAGAAAGTTAAACTTGGCTTACTAGATGTGTGATCCTCATTCATTCAACAAACATTTATTAGCACTTACTCTATGGAGTAGGTTATTATACTCTGAGTCTCAGCTTCTGGTCTATAAGATAGGAAATGGTAATCAGGATGTTGTGAGTATAAGATGAAGCAGCAGCTGAAATGTGTGTGGCCCTGAATTTTCACATAGTAGGTACTCAATAAGTGGTAGTGCATATTATTAGCCTCCATTATTACTTCTTGATATGCTCCTGGGTGCACCTCAATCAATGAGTCCTCATTCTGCCCCCTCTCCCTGCTCAGAGCCACACTTCCCTATGATTTAGCCCCTTTTTGAGTTCCCTTCTTACCTCCCTGGGCTGTGTCCTATCCTACCTGCTTCTTGAGGAACGTGACCTCCACACTGGGCTCGTCCCACAGTTCCAGAGGGATCCCCAGATCCACCTTCACCCCCTTCTGCACCAGGCCTTTCAGCGTTGCCATGGTCTCACTCTGTCCCTGAGAGATGGGAATTTGGGATCAGCCCCGTCCACACCCCCACTTCTTCCTTCCCATTTCTGCCATATCAATTTTGTCACCTGCTGGAGACTGAGAGGTGAGTTTCATGAGGGTGAGATGAGGGAGTCTAAAGATGAGGAGGGGACACTCCAGAGCTGGGGAAGACAGGCCCCAGAGGATACAGGTCTGAGACATGGAATCCTGCCCTGGGGAAGAGTCTGACCTTGGCATATCTCAGTGAGCCCTTGCGTTCAGCATGAACACTGTAATCCAGGATCTGCTCACATAAATTCTCCAGGGCCTCTTCTAGCCTTGTCTCTCTGTGGGAAGAGGGGAAACAAAGACCCCCTAAATACTGTACGTGCTCCCAGGGCTCCTTTGGGGGCCAGAAGGTGGAGGAACACCAAGAAGTACTCACGAAACACTGTAAGGGACGTGTCTCTTCCTCTTGCCTGTGTCCAGCACCTGCCCCAGTTCCAGCACCTCTCGAGATCGGCTAGTACGACTCAGCACTTCCTGTAGCTCCAGGCTCAGCAGCTTACACACTAGATATCCAAGGGGATGTGAGAGATAAACATGCCAACAACTCATTCAGCAGATGAACAAAGGCAGCAGAGCATGGTGGTTACAAGTGCAGACTCTGGAGCCAGCCTGGCAGGTTTGCAGTCCTGACTCAGCCACTTAGTAGCTGAGTAACAATCCTGCTGTGCCTTGATTTCTTCACCTATAAAATGGAGATAATAATAGTACCTCCTCATTGGAGTGTGGTGAGGATTAAACTAATTAGTCTATGTAAAAACCTTAGTTAGTACAGTGCCTGCACATAGTAAGCACTACATAAGTCTTTGCTGTTGCTCTGCAATTATTTGTTGAGCTCCTTCTGGATGAAAAATAGCAATACAGAAAGCATTAAGACCCACCATCCCTATCCATGGGCCATTGCCAATGTAGTTCGGGACAGATAAAAAGATGGCAATATGGTGTGATAGATCCTACACTAGGGGTTTAAGACAAAGAGACAATCTCATTAGGAAATGCAAAATTCACTCAATGGTTACATATTGACTTCCTGCTAGCCTGAGATTTCCTTAAGGGTGAGCACTGCATCTGTTTCATCACTGTCTTTCCAGCACCTTGCATGTGACATGGCACATTATGGGTCCCAAGACATGGAGTGACCTATACAGAAGTGCCAAGTGAATTAAACACAGGGGCAAGTAACAAAATGCCCAAGATGTGCCAGGCACTATGCTAAGACCTGGGAGACACAGGTACTCTCTTTCCCTCCGAGGGCTTATAAAACAGTGGGAGGTGATAGATAAGAAAGACTTCCAAAGGAGGTAACAGTTAAACTGGATCTTGAAGAACCACATGCAGAAGAGAGAGGGTTACTCCAGGCAAAGGAAAAAATAACATGCAAAGGTACAGAGATGCAAGAGGATAAGACTGGCTCGCTGACCACTGAGAAGGAAGTTCAGTGTGATTTAAGCATGGGCACTTTGGGAATGGGAGTTGGGTTATGGAAATGTAAAGGGTGCATAAAACAAAAATACATATGCTCTGCCCTAAAAGAAAAATATTGGCTGTATTCTGATTACTGCAGGAGACCTGCACAGATGTTAAAGTAAAGACTGACAAGATTGGGTCTTGTTTAGAAAAACTGACAGAAGTGTAGGGAGAACCGTGAAGGCACAAGTGAAAGGAGAGGAGAAATTAGGACCAAGTCTTGAAGAACAGTGACACTGAAATTCAGGTTAAGAGAAAAAGAATCTAGGAAAGAAATTAAAGTCAGGAAGGCAACAAACTAGAGGAAAAAACTCAATGGCCACCTTTTAAGTGCCCTCCCACCTGGGCTCCGCACATAATAATGCAGCCACAGAAGATGCCTCTTGCTGTAAAATCCATACTGTATACAGCCTTTGAAAAGCCTGTGTAGCCTACTCTTTCATTTATGAGCTTCAAAAGCTGATTTACTCATCACTGAACTCCCTCAGAAGGGCGCAGGACCTGTAATTTGGGAGTATCTCCACCGAGGTGGGGCAAAGGATGTCCACAAGGTATGAGTCTCACACACAGCTCCTGCAGCATCTCCAGATTTACGTCTAGTGACTTGGGGAAAACACACACACACTGAAGATGCTCAGTAGAGCGAGTGGTCCTGCTCATAGCAACTGAACTACAATTCCCACAAACCACTGGGGCCCAAGCCAGCCAAAAAAAGCGGGCTCTCTCAGGTTGTCTCGTGGGAATTGTAGTGCAGTAGTTCGGGGTAACGCTATAGGGTCCCGCCCTTCATCCCATTCGGTTTCCCTCAGGTCTTCAAGGAGGTTGACTAACCCACCCATCATTGTCCATTTGGTCCGGCCCAGACAAAGGAGGTGGAGCAGAAGAATGCTAATAGGGGCTACTCCCTTCATATACCTTCGCATTTGCTGGGCAAGCGTTCTGTGTCATCGTCCTCCTTCGGCGTCCCAGGCGAAGCTGGGTCGTACACGGTCAAAAAGAAAAGCAACATTCCCAACCGCACAGGTCCCATGACAAAGTGCAGTGCACAATCAACCATCCCTCGCCTTCAAACCAACTTCGGGAAGGCAGCGGGCCCTTTTAATTCTGAGAGAGTAGGCGGCAACTTTAACCTAGCACGGGAGGCGCACGCGCAGTGCCGGCCCAAAAAGGGCGTGGGGCCATCCTGAGCTCAGGCCTTTCCCCGCCTTGGTTTTGTGGCGCCTCCCGAAGGTCCTGGCCGCCGGGTAGTGAAGGAATAAACAGAAGTAATTGCAACAAAAGTGTTTGCTCCTTACATATAGATTGAAACAGTGTTTTTATATCGTTTGAGGCCGTGAGTCTAGAGGACTTATTCCGGCTCGAAGAAGGGGTAGTGATCGTTCCCAGTCTCTGCCAGGACCTGCTCCTGTGAGGGGCGGGGCTAACATGGCGCCGAGCGCCGGGTGAGCGGCGCTTCGGCGGCGGTGAGAGTTTCTTCCTGCGTGGGGCGCTCGGCTGGCAGGGGAGGGTCGAGTGGTACACGGACTAGACCCCTTGACGGGCCTGTGTGGGGACCCGGAGGAGGACGGTTGGTTGTGTGTCCGTACGCGTGGGAACTCTGTGTTTGCATTGGAGGGATGTTGGGGGATGAAGTGGGCTCTCCGCTCCTTTCGCGCTGGTCCCATTACCTGGGGACTTTCGACCCGTTAACCTGTCGGGGGAAGTACACACATCTAGCTCAAGTTAATCTTCCTCTGCGAAGCCTTTTTGCTGACTCCACTGACCTGAGGGGCTGTTTTCTAGCAGAGGGTACCGCAGGGTGTTGAAGGATTAATAGGAGTTCTCCAGGACACTGGGACGTGACTGCTTGTATATCCGGCTCCAGGCACAGAGTATGTGTTGAATAAATGTGTTCCCTGCAACTAAGACTTACAAAAGAGGGGGAGGAGAGCTGGGATGGTTTGAGAAGAACCAAATTCTCTTTCTCCTCCATCTTCTCACCCCTCCAGCACGACCCCACCCGCCCCCACCTACACCCCCCAGTCAATCCTAAACACTTTTGACATTAGTCTTCCTAATGCCAGCTTCAAGCGAGCCACTTTCCTGTTTTCCGCAGAGTAGATTCCAAGCTTGGGCCTGTTCTTGTTCATCTTGATAATTGTGGTACGGAGTTTGTGTTGAGCACCTACATCTCGAAGCCTCAGTTCATTCATTTACTCAACAAATATGTATTGAGTATCTACAGTGTCTCAGGCAACAGTCTGCGGTCTTTGAATACATCAGTGAACATAATTGACAAAGATTTCTGTCAACACGGTGCAGGAGGGGGAGGTGTGGTGATGATAAAGGATAAGAAATGGTTATATATGTTAGATGTTAAAAGCCATGGAGGGCGGAAGAGTGGGGATGGAGTGTGGTATTAAATAGATGGTGGGAATAGGCAGCTAGGCTGACACCTAGGGAAGAGCATTCCAAGCAGAAAGAACAGCAAAGGCCATAAAGCAAGAACATGCCTGTAAGGTTTGAACAGCAAGGAGAACAATGGGGCTGGATCAAGCTGGAAGAATGAAGCAAAGGAGATCAGAGATGTAATGCAGAGAGGGCCTCGTAGACCATAATAAGAATTTTACTCGATTGCAAATGGGGAGCCGTTACGGGGTTTGAGCAGAGAAATGACCCGATTTGATTTATAATTGGACAGAATCACTCTGATTGCTCTGTTGGGAGTAGATGTAAAGAGCAAAGTTGAAAGCAGGAAGAGCTTTTCAGGGGGCTATTGAAGTTATCCGGGTGACAGATGATGGGGGCGTGCAGTGAGAATGGAGGAGTCAGGTTGGATCACCTAGTGGATTTGATATGAGGGCTCACATAAAGAATGAGCTCCTGGATGGAGGGTGTCCCTACAAAGACAAGGAAAACATAGGCTGGGGCAGGTGAGGGGACAAAAGATCAGGGATTCAGTTTTAGTAGAGATTTTAGGTAAACAGTTTGATATACAAGCCTGAGGCTAGGAAGAGCACTCTGGGTTGGGGATATAAATTTGGCTATCATCAGCCTATAAGCAATATTGAAAACAGAGATCACCAAGTGAATATATGTAGCTAGAGAAGAAAACTAAGACTGAGCCCAGGGCATTCCAACATTAAACAGGTGAAAAGACGAGGAAGAACCAGTCATGGAAACTGAGAGGTAATGGCCACTGAGGTAGGAAGAAAGCCAGGAGAAGTTGGTGTCACAGTGGAGTAAAAGTTTTCAGAAGGTAGTAGTCAGCTAGGCTGTGTGCCGCTTTGAGGTTAAAGAAGATGACAGAGAATGGGCCTTGGATTTGGCAATGTGACCTTGAGAAGTTTCAGGGACCTAGTGGGGTTAAAAGCCTGATTGGAATAGGTTCAGAGAGAGAAGGAGAAGAAAATAATTAGAAACAGGGTTAAGAAAACTTTCAGGGAGTTATTGCAAGGAGGAACCAAAAAATGGGGTATGTCATGTAGAGAAAGTGAAAAGATTTTTTAAAATGTATAATTTGATGAAGTACATATAACAAAACTCACTATCTTAACCATTTTTAAATGTAGTTTAGTGGCATTAAATACATTCACATTGTTGTGTAACCATCACCACCAAGCTCCAGAATTCTTCGTGTTTTTTTAAAATTATTTATTTATTTTTCGAGAAAGGGAGAGGAACATCAACGTGTGGTTGCCTGTTGTGCACCCAGCCACCAGGGACCTGTTCTGCAACCCAGGCACGTTCCCTGACTGGGAATCAAACCAGCAGCCCTTAGGTTTGCAGGCTGGTACTCAGTCCAGTGAGCCACATCAGCCATGGCCAGAATTCTTCATATTATAAAACTGAAATTCTGTATTCCTCCAGCCCCTGGCAACCACCATTGTACTTTCTGACTTGAGTTTGACTACTTTAAGACCCTCACACAAGTGGAATCATACATTTGTTCTTTTGTGACTGGCTTATTTCACTCAGTGTAATGTCCTCAGGGTTCATCCGTGTTGTGGCATGTGTCAGAATTTCCTTCCTTTTTAAAGCTGAATAATGTGCCATTGTATACATATTACTTTTTGTTTCTTTAAGATGGGAGAAATTACTGCATTTTGTAAGCTGGTGGAAATGATCTAGCAGGTTGAGAAACTGATGATGCAGGAAGATGGGAGAAATGCTGGAGCAATACTGGAGGTGGCAATGGATATGAACATTTTCTCTATAGTAACCGGTGCTGCTTGGCGGGTAGACAGGGTAGGAGTCTGTAGATCCCTTCTGATGGCTGAAAGTGAGGAAGGAGAAAATGTGGCACAAAGGACAGAGGGAGATTGAGTGCATTGAGGTATAATGTGCTTGTCTGGCAGCATTAAGGGCCCATTTGAAGTTTATGGCCATGAATTTAAAGTGGGAATCAGTCATGAGGGTTGTGTGTTTTTTCTCATCCCATTGAATTGTATAGGTGTGTAGGCTCAGGGTGGGAGAGTTGTAGTTAACCGATACTGTATTTGTGTCAATCATGAAAAACGATGCAAGAAGAGGCAAGAAAGATGAAAGTATGAGGGAAAGACCTTAGGAAAAGTGTTTTCCACATTTCACAGAGAAGAAACCCAAACCAGTGACAGTTTAAGTAATCTGCCCAAGTAAACAGCCAGGTAATGCTAGGGCAGGGATTTAAATTGAAGGCCAAGATCATTCTACCATACCTCACTTGTATAGTGCCTGGCATAGCATCATAGCTCAATAAGTTATGTTAAATTGGATCGGATTGCTACCTCCTGTTACACCCAGCGCCGAATCCTGTGGGGATGGACAGAAAACCCCCATGAGTTCCTTCCCTCCTCACATCCTTATTGTCCTGCATTTGTTGTGGTCTCTCCTGACCAGATAGCCCCTCTTCTTTGCATCTCATGTTTCATTCTATTTCTTCTGCCTACCCCATCCCTCTGCCAGGATCTCCATCTCTCCACCCTGGGGCATCATCCTTTGGGGGAGGGAGGAGGGGCTCCAGAATGGCTGAGGAAAAGAAGCTGAAGCTCAGCAATACTGTGCTGCCCTCGGAGTCGATGAAAGTGGTGGCTGAGTCAATGGGCATCGCCCAGATTCAGGAGGAAACCTGCCAGCTGCTGACAGATGAGGTCAGCTACCGCATCAAGGAGATTGCACAGGTAACCTGGCCCCTCTACCCAGCCCTGTATTGTATTGAGGATGCTGCCTGGGCCTCCTTCTTCCTCAGGATCTCAGGATGACATTTGTTCTCCCACCTACAGGATGCCTTAAAGTTCATGCACATGGGGAAGCGGCAGAAGCTCACCACAAGTGACATTGACTATGCGCTAAAGCTAAAGAACGTTGAGGTGATTGGAGCGCAAAGGACTGAGATGGGAGGGTGGGTCAGAGGAGTCCTCCCAGATATTGCATTTGCCTTCAGTCATACCTCCATGGGCTCCCTTCTTATCCTAGTGTCTGTTTCTCTCTCTCCTGATATAGCCACTCTATGGCTTCCATGCTCAAGAGTTCATTCCTTTCCGGTTCGCCTCTGGTGGTGGCCGGGAGCTTTACTTCTATGAAGAGAAGGAGGTTGACCTGAGCGACATCATCAATACCCCTTTGCCCCGGGTGCCCCTGGATGTCTGCCTCAAAGGTTGGGGGAAAGGAGAGCAGGGTGGTGGGGGAGGAGGGAAAGGAGGAGCAATGCTTATGGGCTTGAGGAAGTTCACAAGGATGAAACCCTCAGTGTGAGGTCCCTGGTGAGTTGCAGGAGTGGAAACAGAAATAAAAACATATTCTGTAGTGTGGAGTGGCTCCCTAATATCCATGTCTAGCTGTTCAACTTGACACCTTCCTTTCTCACAGCTCATTGGTTGAGCATTGAAGGCTGCCAGCCAGCTATCCCAGAGAATCCACCCCCAGGTAAGCCCCTGCTCAGACCCCACCCTTTTCTCTCTCTTTCCCTTCTTCTTCTACATCTTCCACTCTTGTCACTCCTGTTGTGACTCCTTTCCCACCAGCTCCCAAAGAGCAGCAGAAGGCTGAGGCCACAGAACCCCTGAAGTCAGCAAAGCCAGGCCAGGAGGAAGATGGACCCTTGAAAGGCAAAGGTCAAGGGGCCACTCCAGCTGATGGCAAAGGTCAGTACTGCTAGGCCAGTACTCTTCTGGCTCTTGCCCCGAAGCCAGATGGTCATGTCCGAAGTAGTTGAGGTCAGGCTGAGAGCTCAGGCCAGTCCAGCCCAGAAAGGATCAGCCAACCTAAGGGAAACTGGGTCTCCCTGGGTAGGGGAGTGGAGGAGGGTCAAGGTTCATCTGGTACCAAGGCCTCTTCTGGAGCTTTCTTTTTCAAACCCATCTTTCCATTTCACACAGGGAAAGAGAAGAAGGCACCACCCCTGCTGGAGGGGGGCCCTTTGCGACTAAAGCCCCGAAGTATCCACGAATTATCTGTGGAGCAGCAGCTGTACTACAAGGAGATCACTGAAGCCTGTGTGGGGTCGTGTGAAGCCAAGAGAGCGGTGAGGCCCCACCATCCTTATTAACCCCAAGATTCCTTCTCTTGGGGGCCCCACAAATTCTTCCATGGTATCTGCCTCTACCTCATTCATTCCCCTCCTCCCACAGGAAGCCCTTCAGAGCATCGCGACAGACCCAGGGCTCTATCAGATGCTGCCACGATTCAGCACCTTCATCTCAGAGGGGGTGAGAGGATTCAGGAAGGCCAGGCCCTAGGATGAGGTTCCAGGGGGTGCTCATCTAAAGGGTTTCCCTACCCTACCACTTCTTCCCGCAGGTCCGTGTGAACGTGGTGCAGAACAACCTGGCCCTGCTCATCTATTTGATGCGCATGGTGAAGGCACTGATGGATAACCCTACACTGTATCTAGAAAAATATGTGAGTGGTCCTGCCCACCCACCTCTCATCCCAGGTTTTGGAGACCTCACCGCTACCAACAGGAAGCTATTTAGCTGACTCGCCACTTTTCCCTTAGGTGCATGAATTGATTCCAGCTGTGATGACTTGCATTGTGAGCAGACAGCTGTGTCTGCGGCCAGATGTAGACAACCACTGGGCACTCCGAGACTTTGCTGCCCGCCTAGTGGCCCAGATCTGCAAGCATTTTAGCACAACCACTAACAACATCCAGTCCCGGATCACTAAGACCTTCACCAAGGTGAGCCAGGAGAACAAAAAGCACAGGCCCTTTTACATGTACCTCAGGGTTATCGCCAGGTCAGTGAGAGCTCTACCCAAACCAGTGGTGAGTCAGCTGTGGCTAAGGGAAATGACACTAAAAACAAGGGGCAGAGTGGAGTGGGGAGAAGTGACACTGAAAACAAGGGGCAGGGGGACTACGACTTGAGCCACATGTAACTGTAATGTCTTAATGATCTACAAGGAAAGTGTATTTATGAAAAACTTGGGTCCTTACCAATTACCCTTTCAGCCCCATTATCTGGACTTATTTTCTATCCCCTTACAGAGCTGGGTGGATGAGAAGACTCCATGGACCACACGTTACGGCTCCATCGCAGGCCTGGCAGAGCTGGGACATGATGTCAGGCCCAGGGAGAAGCACTGGGGGAGGGAGGCATCACGAAGTCATAGCGGGCAACAACCCCCTCCCCCGCCCGCTTGGGAGATCCTGTGGTGACCCCAGGGCCCTGACTTCTCCCTTCCTTTCAAACAGGTGATTAAGACTCTGATTCTGCCACGGCTGCAGCAGGAGGGGGAGCGGATCCGCAGTGTCCTGGATGGCCCTGTGTTGAGCAACATAGACCGAATTGGAGCCGACCATGTGCAGAGCCTCCTCCTGGTGACCGCCCCCATCCTCCCCCTGCTTCTTCCCACTAATCCTCTCCCCGCCCCGACCCGATCCCCCGCCGCAATACACAGAAGTACAATGTTTAGCAAGCATGTGGTATCTTTTATTCACTTATCCCATCTGTGCCTCATATGTTCAGCGCACACCTCAGAGTACAAATCTGTTTTGCAGCTGCAAAGACTGAGGCACAAAGGAGTTAAGTAAGAAATAAGAGATCTTAACTCTGAACCTGTGACTACTAGACTGCACTTCCCTTGATGCGTCTGCATCACTATGGCCCATTCTGTGTGAGGCAAATGCCCATGGACCAAAACTACCCCTCAGATATTACCAGGGTATTCAGCATGTTCTCTGTTCACACCAGTTGGTGCTTATGTTTTCTTATGAAGAAAAACCACAGCCCGGCTGGTGTAGCTCAGTGGATTGAGCGCGGGCTGGGAACCAGAGGGTCCCGGTTCGATTCCCAGTTGGGGCACATGCCTGGGTTGCGGGCCAGGTCCCCGGCGGGGGCCATGTGAGAGGCAACTATACATTGCTGTTTCTCCCTCCCTTCTCCTCTCTCTGAAAATAAATAAATAAAATCTTTAAAAAAAAAGAAAAACCACAGCGTTCCTTGTACACACTGCTTTCCCAGCAATTTGGCCTCCAACAAGAACATACTGAAATGATGGGTAATATCCTTTTTCATGCCTTCACCACACTTCTGAGAGTCCCAGCCCTCTTTCTACCTGGCTTTGTTTTTGCCTTCTCTGCAGAAGCACTGTGCCCCTGTTCTAGCAAAGCTGCGCCCACCACCTGACAATCAGGATGCCTACCGGGCAGAATTTGGGTCCCTTGGACCCCTCCTCTGTTCCCATGTGGTCAAGGCCCGGGCCCAAGCTGCACTGCAGGCTCAGCAGGTCAACAGGACCACTCTGACCATCACTCAGGTCAGTGACAGTGCCAGGAGAGGGAAGGGCGACCAAATGGAGAGGAGGAATAAGGTAAAACAAACAAAAATGGAAGGGTTGGGGGTGGGGACAGAGCCCTGGTTTGTATCAGGGTGGGAATCACAAACAAGAATTGAGTAAAACCCAGGGCCCTCTTAGTCAGTCTTGGAGAGAGGTAGGCCCCCAACCTCAGCACCAGTGAGACCCCCTGAGGGCCAAGAAAAGCCCTTCTTTTTCTTATATGTTATTTTCTTCTTGCCTCTCCTTCCTACAGCCCCGGCCCACACTGACCCTCTCGCAGGCTCCTCAGCCCGGCCCTCGGACCCCTGGCTTGCTGAAGGTCCCTGGCTCCATTGCACTGCCTGTCCAGACGCTGGTGTCTGCACGAGCTGCTGCCCCACCTCAGCCTTCCCCTCCTCCAACCAAGTTTATTGTAATGTCATCATCCTCCAGCGCCTCATCCACCCAACAGGTAGGTGGAGCCCTGTGGGCCAGGGATGGTGGGGAGCATGTCACCATGCCATCCCAAGGTGCCTGGGGTTACCTCAGAATAGAGCCAAGTCACCTGTGGGCCCAAAGATAGGAGGTGCTAGAAGGAGCACTTCCCAGGGGTCCACAAGGCTGTAGCTTTTCCCCTTGAACAAAATCAGATTATTATTTGGTTGGACCAAGTGAAGTATTCCCCCAGGGCTGGGGAGAAGGGAGGACACAAGGCAACAGGCACGGCCTTTCCGTTCTTCCCCCAGGTCCTGTCCCTCAGCACTTCAGCCCCTGGCTCAGGCTCCACTACCACCTCTCCTGTCACTACTACGGTCCCCAGTGTGCAGCCCATTGTCAAGCTAGTCTCCACTGCCACAGCTGCACCCCCCAGCACTGCTCCCTCTGTTCCCGGCAGTGTCCAGAAATACATAGTGGTCTCTCTTCCCCCAACAGGGGATGGCAAAGGAGGCCCCACCTCCCATCCTTCCCCAGCCCCTCCCCAATCATCAGCCCCCTCCCCACTTGGGAGCAGTGCCCTCTGTGGGGGAAAACAGGAAGCTGGAGATAGCCCCCCTCCAGCTCCAGGGACTCCAAAGGCTAATGGCTCCCAGCCCCCTGGATCTGGCTCTCCTCAGCCTGCACCTTGATGCTATCACACATCTGCCAATGTTCTCTCCTCCGGATTCCCTCTCTACACACACACACACACTCACTCACAGTGGGTGGAAGGAAGTAATCACCTGCTTCCCTCATCTTAATTTTCCTTTTAGATATTGTACAGTCAGCTCCTCAGAATAAAAGTTTGATTTATAAATTCTGATTCATCTCAGTCCTTCCTGTGTCCAATACCATAGAAGGGTCTAACCTGTTGAGTCCTCATGGTCTCTAGGATTTGGGATTCTTCTTCGAGCCAGACCCATGGCCAAAGGCCAGAAGGCTGAAAAAGACAGTGTCATCCTTCTCCTGAACCACAGGCCACTTGCCTTTGCTGCCCGTGTCCTTGTTTGGGGAGCCTCAAATCCGAATGACATAAGCATCGCTGTGGCTTAGGTGTCGCACCCACTTGTGGGGGTTGGCGCTGCCGCAGGGTGTGAATGCCAGCCTGAGGAAGCGAACCTGGAGGCCGGAGCACGTGTGCCGGGGAAGTTCAAAAGAGAGGCTTGCAGGGCCCAGGCCCAGAGGAGGTGCTGAGGTGGAGTGCCCTTGACCAGGAGGCCCAGGCAGACCTGGGACTTCCATCTGTGAGGGACAGAGGTAGAGGGAGGGGTGCTGAAGGCACAGAGATGAAGGTGGGTAGGGAAGACAAAGGGCCAGGAAGGTGACCATACTGGTGGGAACAATGCAACAACTACATTAGGAGAGATGAGTCTGGGAACTAAAAATGGAGGTGGGAGAAGAGGGCTTTAGAGAATCAGCAGCTGATACCTGGAAAAGGCCTGAGAGCTGAGAGCCTCCTTGCACCCGAGGCAGGTCCCAGCGAAGTGCTCCATCCCCCAGCTCTGCCTTCTGCTCTGGGCTACTCAGCTCCTGAGACAGGCTGGAGTTCGGAAAGGTGCTAGGCTCAGCTGCCTCAGGAACAGGCCAGTTCCACCCCCACAGGGCATACCCTCCCCACTGCCATCCTGTTGTCCAGGGAAGCCGGTAAAACCACCCAACACCCCACAATGCACACACACTAACCTGACCACCCCTCGAGGCAGGGGAAGGTGCAGCCTGATGTTGAGAGCCTGGCTGCAGACACAAAAGGAACAGTCAGCCTCAGAAAGGTGGTATCTTGTCTCCATTCTTCATTAATATCACAGCCGGAATTCAGCACAAGTGCCACCCAATCCCATTCCCAAACTCTCAAGCCTCTACTTAAACTGATTCCAAGGCTGGTAGCTGCATCTGCAGGCAGAAGCAACAGGTGTTTGGGCCCTGTCTCCTACTACCCACAGCTGAACTAGTCGTGGCTGCCCCACTCATACCTCTTTGGTGGCAGGTCACATCGTAACTTCAGGTAAACCTGGAGCCTGGGTGAAAAGGTACAATACCATTACTCTGGCAGTATCCCACTGTCATTTCCCATTCCCCAGTGAAGGCCCCCATGCATGTGCTGAAGGAAAGAGAGAAGAGCTGACATCTACCTAACTGCACTAGTCATTAGTGTTCACACGGCTGAGTCCACTTGGGGGGAGGGTGCCTTTTTCTGATTTGCACCTTATACCACTAACTACCATCCGTTCACAATAAGTCTTGAGAACATATATCTATTGACTTAGATTCCAGAGAAATTCTAGATTAAGGAAAATGGTCTGACCTGCCTGTGCTTCGGTCCCACTGCACAGAGGGAAAGAGCCGGAAGGGGAGAGGGGAGGGGAGGTCATCTGAGAGTTGGTACCGCATCACAGTCAGCTGAGATGAGGGAGGAATGGAGGTCAGTTTGGTCCCCTCACACCTGAAATCCCTCCCTTCCCTTGGGTAGATGGAATAAACTAGGTCAGCCCATCCTGACCTCGCCCTGAGGTGGCTGCAAGCGGAGTATTCGATGAGACTCAAACTCATCCAGGTACACCGAGCTGTGAAATGAGACCTCATCCACCCGAATTCCTGGCCCATAACCTAGAAAGAGAGGACTCCTCTACTAACCCATATTTGGGAGAGAAGAGCAGGGTGGGGTGGGGATCTATCTCTAATTTCTCTCCATGAAACCTCTGGTAGTGGCCTGAACGTAGGAGAGAAAGTCCCACTTGCACCTTACCTCTCAGTTCTGACTTTCCCACACAAAATTCTTCTGTCAAACCAATGCGCATCTCTGTCAGAGAAAAGGACAACAAATACCACCATACACACCACCAAGGAGCCTATCCCAAATCCAACTGTGGGTCCAACCCACAGACTTCTCACCAGAGCCACCGGGAAGAAAGCTCTTGAGTCGGATCTCTCCCTGCACATCCACCTTCAGCAGTGAGCCCTGAGAGTGGCAGGGAGGTTAATGCCCAGAGGTGACCTCCCAACATTTTCCCCAGATACTATCTACTCTCAGCTCCAGGGCTGGGAACCCAAACTTACATTAGATGCTATCAGTACAGACAGTCTCTCAACCACATCCAAAAACACTTCATTCTTTTGGCTCTGAGAAAGAGAGGGAATTTGGGTGGTTGCAGGCTAAACGGCCTATATTCTAAAGTGGACAGGGCAGTGGAGGCTAGCCCTGGGGTGGGGACACAGGGAAGGGAAGGGATTGGATTATCCAAATCTAGAAGAGGTAGAAAGATATGCAGGGATCTTGGGTTCTGGAGTCCCCTAAAAAAAGTCAGAGGGTCTAAACCTGTTTAGCCCTCCCTTACCTGGTCAGAGCGGCTAGAGAGGACTGGGCGGCTGGCTGCACTGCTGGGGGCCACTTTGCTCTGTTGTGTCTCGGCCCCAAACTGGAAAGCATGGAAAGTAATCAGTCCTCAAGGTCTGACACTCCTGCCAACCCTCTCCCCCGCCCACCTGGTCCTCTTTCCCTCCACTGACCAAGCCAACACTGCTGAGATCAAAGAGGCTGAAGGGCTTGCTGACCACAGCCTCAGTCTGGATGAAGTTCCTCAGCATCTCTGTGGATGTAGTCTGTATGTAGCCATAATCCTAGGGATGGGGCAAGGACAGTCTTTGGGTGGCCAGTAAAGGAAAGAGGTGAGAAGGAGTGGACTCGACCTTCCAATCAAGGTATAGATCTTCAGGGAACAGGAACAATGAGGGAGACGGTTAAGCCTTACCAATACTTCGTCCAGGAGTTCATAGACAAGAGCCACGTTGCGGGAGATGGTCCCCTCACCCAAGGAGCCACAGTAATCGCCCAATAGAGTGGCTAGCCTAAGAAAAAAGAATGGGCTGTGTATCTCTTCCTCTTCTCAGACGCCCACACCCAGCTGCCCAGCCCTGGCCTCCTCACCGAGAAAGCAGCTCTAGGAGGCTGAAGGGAGAAATGTTTTCTGAAGTCGTCGCCACCAAATAGAGACCGCTGTGTCTGATGTGAATAAAATGACGGTCATCGTGGTGCTGAGGCAAACGTAGTGGGGAAAGGAGAAGAGAAAGTGTCAGGAAGAGAGTTCTGGTTAAGATCCCAGGAGACTTAGGCTGGTATCCTGATTCCCCTCATTCCTGGCAGTACGACTCAGAGCGAACTAGAAACCTCCCAGTGACCCAAAGTTTAAGTGTAGTCAATGATAATACATACCTACCCCAGAGGTGCTGAGGATTGAGGTGTGCAAGGAGTTGTGCTGCTATACTGTTAGCGTTCAGCAAACTTTCCTCAATATTAATTGGAGGAGTGTACCCTCTCCAAGGGGAAGCTCTCAAGGACGCACCCCTGAGAAGGAGGAGGCCTCACCCCCCTTACCCGCCTGCCTCGAGTACCACTCCTAACCCCTCGCGGTTACCATGACAACCGGTGACTCTTCTCCGGGCAGTCCCGTCAGCTTCCGGTAAAAGAGTTCGGCCACATCCCGGCCGCCACTGTCACCTCGGACTGACAGGTTGAAGGACAGCTAAGGAACTGGCAACCCAGGCTGGCTCTGGGACACTACTTCCACCCAGCCCGTCCCTTCTGAACCCGTGGGTCAAGGATACAGTCCTTGTAGATGAGTGGGTCCCCCTTGGAGGACAGAATGAAGAACTGGGAAATCATGGCCGTTTTGCCGAAAAGCCTAGGAGACAGAAGTTGGGTCTGCCCCGCCCGGCGGCCCCGGAACAAAAGGACTCGGTTGGGTAGGCCCTTTAAGAGCGATTCCCCTCGTACGCGGGAAACCCGGCGCCTGCCTAGCCTCGCCCAATCCCGTCACTCAGCCCAGGCGCGGTGTGATTGGCCGAGGCTGGAACCCGCGGCTAGAGGGCGGGACAGAGAGCCTCTTTTCGGATTGGTCCGTACGCAGCGGCGCCGGTCACGTGTTGGGCGACGTTTCGCGCCAATTTCGGTTGGTCAGTCGCCGTCCGCCGCGCGAACGTTCTCTGCTACAGGGGAGCGAGGACGTGGAGCCCGCCAACTGCTGCTGGACGGTTCTCAGCAGCAATGGCACTTAAAGACTACGCACTAGAGAAAGGTGAGGGTCTGCAAGCCTGGGAGGGGCTTCCTGCGTGGGAAATCTCCTGGCCAACACCTAGTGAGCAGGGGTCCTGCAGGTTCGGGTTCTGCGCGCGAGGTCGGAGCCCGGGTCCGGAGGCCGGGAGGCTGAGGCAGATGGCTCCTAGGAGGCGCGTAGGGACACGAGGTCGGAGAAGAGCTGTTGATCGTGTCCGGGAAAGGAGTGGGGGTCGTCGTGACGGGACAGGCTGTGGGCTCGAGTGGAAAGGGTCGCGCCTAGTAGAGATCGGTATCTCGGGACTCTGTCTAGGGCGCAGGGTCGGCTATTCCCGGCCCTGATACCTTCCGCGCTCTCAGACATTCCAAGTGCCCGTGTCCACCGGAGCTGCCGAAGCCCGGGGGGAGGGCTGGCTCGGGCTGCTGCGCGCTGGGATTGGCCATTTTAGGCCGACCTACAAGCGGAAGTGGAGGCGGGCGGAAGTTGCGCTACTTCTCTGGTGGATTGTCGTGTGTAAACAGTGTCCTTCCGCGCGGCAGTCTCGGAGAGAGCTCCTGAGGGTAGGGGCGTGCCTGGTATTGGGGGTTTCAGCGCGAGTCCGAGAGGAAGTATAGAGAGGTGGGGACTGGGAGGAAACGGAGTGGCTTGTGTACCAGCTGGCCGATCGCTGGATCGGCTCCCGCCCTGGGCGGAGGAATCCTGGGCTGTGAGGCGGCGGCATCTGGGCCCATGTGCTTCTTTGTTTACTAAGAGCGGAAGCGGTGGCGGGAGAGGGGGTGGGTGGAGGATGGGATTAGTGGGCGAGATTTAGGGGACCAGAAAAGAAGGGGCAATTTTACTTAAGGAAGAAAAGATGAGAACCTTGAGGCTTGAGTTTGCTGCTGGGAATGGGAGGCATTTGGGAAGGAACACTGTGATTTCTAACGAGGGCAGAGACTGGAATTCCCCTAGAGGAGAGGGTATTGGCTAGAACTCTCAACTGCCAGGTGCCCCTAATTCTTTAAATTAAAACACTTGTAAAAGGAGTTCTGCCGAGTTGGGGGGGGGCATTATATAGGATGATTTAAGTGTTTTGTAACTAATTCATTTAAATATAAGTGAGTTTCTTTGATTTCTGTGAAAGGCGCTTGCAGCAGGATATCTGAAAGAAAGCGTTGATCCTCATGACTTTATATTTACATTATAGAAAAGGTGAAGAAATTTCTACAAGAGTTTTACCAGGATGACGAGTTTGGCAAGAAGCAGTTCAAGTATGGGAACCAATTGGTAAGTCTAAGATTAGAGGGAATGGGGTGGCTGCTCAAGGAGCTGTAAGAGGTGGCCTGGCTTATTTCAACAAGTACATTTGTCTATAGGTGACACACATTTAGTGTGGTATCTCACTATAATGCTATAATTATGGTAATTAAGGTTTTTAGGAGTTGAAAGACTTTTTCGGGGGCTAAGTAGCAAGTGTTGCACTGACTCACACTGGTCTTTCTCCCCTGTGGAGGCCTGAAATCTGTCTTGACCTCACAGTGATGGGTCCATGCATGTAAACGGTGGTGAGCACAGTTCACTTGGCTCTGAGGTCTTCTTGACTGTTCCTCACCCCAGGGTCGACTGGCTCATCGGGAACAAGTGGCAATGTACATAGACCTAGATGATGTGGCTGAGGAGGACCCTGAATTGGTGGATTCAATTTGTGAGAACACCAAGCGCTATGCAAGACTCTTCGCTGATTCTATTCAAGAGCTGCTGCCTCAGTACAAGGAGAGGGAGGTGAGTGCAAGAAAATGAAAGGCAAGGGACCTAGATTTCTGTCAGGAAGTTTCTCAAATATTAATGTTTTCTGAGCTGGCAGAAGGAGGGGGTAGTGATTTCTGCCTGATGTCTTTTATGCCCCACCCTGCCACTCATTTTTCCATCTATGTTTTTCTGCCTGTAGGTAGTAAATAAAGATGTTTTGGATGTTTATATTGAGCACCGACTGATGATGGAGCAGCGGAGCCGAGACCCTGGGGCAGCCCGAAGTCCCCAGAACCAGTACCCTCCTGAACTCATGCGTAGATTGTGAGTGGTCTCAGTAGGGAAGGGAGTGGGAATTGGTTCTCCAGAATCTTGCTAATGACTGTTTTCTCCCTTAGTGAGCTGTACTTTCAAGGCCCAAGCAGTAATAAGCCTCGTGTGATCCGGGAAGTACGGGCCGACTCTGTGGGGAAATTGGTAACTGTGCGTGGAATTGTCACTCGCGTCTCTGAAGTCAAACCCAGAATGGTGGTAGCCACTTACACTTGTGACCAGTGTGGGGCAGAGACCTACCAGCCGGTATGTATGAAGTAAGGAACAAGAGCACAATTAACTTCGTTAGGGGTTTTTGTAAGAATTTTGTCTGTTGAAATTTATCTGTAATGTTTACTATAAAACATACCTGGTTTTATATGTCTTTCATTGTGTTTTTGGTACATAGTGGTCTTCCCATTTGTGTTTTTCCTGCCTGTCAGTGTTTTCCCAGAGTAGTTCAGGATGTTCTTGACACATCCATGAAGATGAAATGTGATTCAAGTGACTGATCTAAAAGGCTCATTTTTTTTTATGGTTTTCTTTGATGCTTTCTTACGTCCTAGATCCAGTCTCCTACTTTCATGCCTCTGATCATGTGCCCGAGCCAAGAGTGCCAGACCAACCGCTCAGGAGGACGGCTGTATCTGCAGACACGTGGCTCCAAATTCATCAAATTCCAGGAGATGAAGATGCAAGAACATGTGAGTTTGGGGTATGTTGCTCAGGGACTTGGGAATCATTTTGAATACTGTAGTCACTCGTGGAATGGAAGAAAGAAAGGACAGAAGAAAGGATAGCTGAGGCAGAGAAGTCACCTAGACCAGGAGGGAGGTTTAACTGGATCTGTAATTGAGCTGGGAAGAGGTAAAGGATATCTTGGCTTCCATCCTCTAATGGGCTTGTCTGAAGCTGGGCAGGCCAAGATGTAGAAAAGTGGAGTGCCTGGGCAGGAGCTTAGATCCTGGCGAGACATTATATTCTTTTTCCTTGCCTGTGCACCTATCCTCCACAGAGTGACCAGGTGCCTGTGGGAAATATTCCTCGTAGCATCACAGTGTTGGTAGAAGGAGAGAACACACGGATTGCCCAGCCCGGGGACCACATCAGTGTCACTGGTATCTTTTTGCCAATCTTGCGTTCTGAGTTTCGACAGGTGGTACAGGTAAGAGAGTTTGAAATGAGAAGGAGATAGCCTCTTTTCCCCCTTGCTCACTCACCCACCACGCTTGCAGAGAAAACTATTAACACTAAAACAAAATAGAACAAAGGGTTTTGTCAAGAATCCCTGAAGGAATCATGAGGATAGAAGAAAAGGCCATTCATATCCTGATCTTTTCCTGTTCAAGGGTTTACTTTCGGAAACTTACTTGGAAGCCCATCGGATTGTGAAGATGAGTAAGAGTGAGGATGATGAATCTGGGTCTGGAGAGCTGAGCAGGGAGGAGCTGAGGCAAATTGCAGGTGAGAGGTTGGAGGAAAGACTAAGAATGTTTCTTCCTAGTACTTTTTTTTCCCCTAATTTTCACTTTTCCTCAGAGGAGGATTTCTATGAAAAGCTGGCAGCCTCCATTGCTCCAGAGATATATGGGCATGAAGATGTAAAGAAGGCACTGTTGCTCCTGCTGGTTGGGGGTGTGGACCAATCTCCCCGGGGCATGAAAATCAGGGGTAAGAGGAAATGAGGGGGAGGCTGGGGGTAACAACGGGAGGCGTTTGGAAGAATGTATGACAAGAACTAGTATCTCTGCAGATGACAGAATTTATAAAAGTTGGTATCTTGGTGTCATGGACATGGGGAGGGATCAGAAGAAATGACCCTAGGTATGGGGGCAGGGGAAGACTTCTTCGCTATTTTTATTTGTTGTTCGGTAACTTTCATTGAAAGTAGTTGCAGGGGCTTCCTTTCCTTCCAGGCAACATCAACATCTGCCTGATGGGGGATCCTGGTGTGGCTAAGTCTCAGCTCCTGTCTTACATTGATCGTCTGGCACCCCGCAGTGAGTAATTGCTCTGGGAGAGGTAGATGTAGAAGACAGGGATAGGGTCACCATGTTTATTCTCTTCATTGGGGGTTTGGAAGGTGGGAGAGGGTTGGGAAAGGAAGATAATTGTTGGCACTGGCATCCCATAGTTCTTTACCCAGGAAGACTTGGATGGGTAAGTAGAGTAGATCAGTGCCAGCCTCACCTTACTGTTCCCATTACTTGTCCTTTGCGTTATTGCTCCTTTTCCTCTTCCTAAACATGACTATTTATTTTCTCCCTTCCTGACTCTGCCATTCAGGTCAGTACACGACGGGTCGAGGCTCTTCTGGAGTAGGGCTCACAGCAGCTGTGCTGAGAGACTCTGTGACTGGAGAACTGACCTTAGAGGGTGGGGCCCTTGTGCTAGCTGACCAAGGTGTGTGCTGCATTGACGAGTTTGACAAGATGGCTGAGGCTGACCGCACAGCCATCCACGAGGTCATGGAGCAACAGACCATCTCCATTGCCAAGGCAGGCATTCTAACCACACTCAATGCCCGCTGTTCCATCCTGGCTGCTGCCAATCCGGCCTATGGGCGCTACAACCCTCGCCGCAGCCTGGAACAGAACATACAGCTTCCAGCTGCACTTCTCTCCCGATTTGACCTCCTCTGGCTGATCCAGGACCGCCCCGACCGAGACAATGATCTACGGTGAATAAATCTGAACACTCAAGGAGACATCCCTTAGGAGGAGGATCTGGAGGGAGGGAAGAGAAATTGGAAAGCCCTCAGATTCTTTGCTCATGAACACTACTCCATGGGTCTTAGGGAAACGGTGGGTCTAGGCTGAAACACCATTAAGGATTTCCTGGGAAAGCTGTCCCTGCGATGCTATGATGAGATGGAGCCAAGGAAGGAAGACAAAGAGTTGGGGCACAGGGTGTGTAGCACCCAAAAGATTGTTTCTCCTTGCTTCCACTATTCCCAGGTTGGCCCAGCATATCACCTATGTGCACCAGCATAGCCGGCAGCCTCCTGCCCAGTTTGAACCTTTGGACATGAAGCTTATGAGGTAGGAGAGCTAAGACAGGTGTCCTTCACTAGTCACCTTGTGTGGCAGTGTCTAGGATCTTGTAGTTTCTCCTGAAAAGTTTTTAGTTTTAAGGTGTGTGTGTTTCACTACTATTCTGCCCCTTTCTGTCTTAGATCTGAAAATATTGGGTTTAGGTCCCCTGAACCTGGCCACACAAGAACACGCACCAGAACCAATCTTTCACACCACTGGCCTATCAGGTGAGGTAGGCTCAGATTTTAGGCAAAGCTGAGTCCTGCTCCCAGGATACCTGATGCCACTGTGTTCTCCATAGGTCTGTGCAAGGGTTTCCAGTGGTGGTTCAAGGTTTTTTCTCTGTTATCTATTCTTTAAGTAAACAACTGTGTTAAAGCAAATAAAATACATTCCTTTTAGCTATACCATGCTCAGTGCCAGATGGGTATCTTACTCACGCACGGACCATTTGCCTTAAAAGTTGGAAATATATATAAAATGCACCAAGAAATCCATCAGTGATATGTGAGCCACACAGATAGTTACCCACTTTTTTTTTTTTTTTAATTCCCCTCTAACCCCTAGAATTTTATTAAATGGGAAACATACTCTCCCCATTTCCATTTTCTGCTTTCTCACAAACCATTTCTCTTGCAGACGATACATAGCTATGTGCCGGGAGAAGCAGCCCACAGTGCCAGAGTCTCTGGCTGACTATATCACAGCAGCATATGTGGAGATGAGGCGAGAGGCTTGGGCTAGTAAGGACGCCACCTATACCTCCGCCAGGACTCTGCTAGCTATTCTGCGACTGTCTACTGCTCTGGTGAGTGCCCAGTTCCTGTTCTGCTGGAGGGTTGACTGTTCTGGCTCTCATTGGGCAGCCTGCCCTACCGTCGCCGCCTCCCTTCCACTCAGGCCCTGCTGGGGCTAAAGTGCTGACAGTGCAGATAGTGGTCCTGTCCATGCTACCGCACTGTGGGTACTTGCTGCTCCAGCAGGGCGCACACAGCGTCCATGGAGGGAAAGGCCTTCTCCCTGCTTCTCAAACCTGACTGCGAGGATGGGTGGGATGAATTTCACTGTCCTTGATCTTGTGCTAGAAACCTTCTTTCTGTCCTTACTTACATCTTGGACCTTAGTCCTGGGGGCTCCAAAGTGCTGTTCGTGCAGGTAGTGTGATTATCTGACCTACTGCTGAGCTAGCACTTCTAGAGCCCCAGGGATACAACCTCTATGCCAATTGCCTTCTAGGCTGAGCTCCCCAAGCTCCATCTGTCATGGTGGGAGCCCACTGGAATTCAGAAGGGTCTAGTCTCCCTCGCAGGACAGCTGAACACCGGGACTGGCCAGTGTTGAGAGGCGGAGACTTGGGCAATTGCTGGACGCTGCCCTGGGCATTGCACTTGTCTCGGTCTGACAGTGCCGGCCCCACACTGCGGATGTTTGTGAGGGAGGGAGGGGGCCTCCACTTGGTTTTTGTTAGTAGGCAACACAGAACGGGGTTCCCTGACTGTGCTACTCCCCTCCTCCTGTTCCCATCTGTCCCTACCTTCCCCTTAGGCACGACTGCGAATGGTGGACACAGTGGAAAAGGAAGATGTGAATGAAGCCATAAGGCTAATGGAGATGTCGAAAGACTCACTTCTGAGTGACAAGGGACAAACAGCTAGGTGAGTGGTTTAATGGAGGAGGAAATCAGGAGTCACCTTGACTTTTATGAGCAGGCCACTTTGGTTTTTGTAACAATACCTATATGATGATGGTCTGTTTATTGCTCTTGTTGTCCCTGACCTTACCCCCCCCCCCACACACACTTGTTTCTTTCAGGACCCAGAGGCCAGCAGATGTGATATTTGCCACTGTCCGTGAGTTGGTCTCAGAGGGCCGAAGTGTCCGGTTTTCTGAAGCAGAGCAGCGCTGCATATCTCGTGGTTTCACACCTGCCCAGTTCCAGGCAGCTCTAGATGAGTATGAGGAGTTAAACGTATGGCAGGTCAACACTGCCCGGACTCGGATAACTTTTGTCTGACTCCAGCCCACTAGAGACATTGGGGTCTACTCTGCATACCATGCTTAAGCCCCTCTC
Organism: Micronycteris hirsuta; assembly: GCA_004026765.1. NCBI lineage: Eukaryota > Metazoa > Chordata > Mammalia > Chiroptera > Phyllostomidae > Micronycteris > Micronycteris hirsuta. Next base: position 28,777 of record PVJI01014115.1, read on the forward strand.
CCCCTTCCTTTGAAGGTTGAACAGTGCCCTTGAGAGGAAAGGAAGATCCCATCTTTTTCCTAAGCTGCACTTGTTTTGTTCATTCTTCTTGCTAATAAAGTGTTCATAGTTTGGTGCTTTCTGTTAAAATGAGGCATTATGTGGTTCTAGATTCATGTTTTGTTCCCTTTATACTTGTCATCTTTCATCCACTCAGTAAATGCACTGAGTACCTGCCAGGCACCAATACAGACATGGAATGCAGAGAGGCGTGAGAATCCCACTACACAGGAACTGATTTCCCTGGACCTCCTCTCAGTTGGACTCAAATATATATTGATCATACTATGTGACACTCAGGTTCTGAAGACACAGTGGCAATATGTAACATAAGGGTCTGTTCCAGTCAACTCTCCATTTCTACTTTCTGAAATGGTTCCAGCAGACATCTCATCCTCTGTAGCCCCCCCAACTCCTCCTTGAATGTTACTGGGGGTAATGGAAGTCAGGGACCTGGAGGAAGGCATGTGGAAATGAAATGCCTGGCACAAGTAACTGCAGAGAACAGTACCCACGGTGATAACCACCCAGCCTCCCCTCTCTGAAGTGTGGACACGAGTACCTCTGCCTTGGGGCTGAAGTGACTGGGTCTGGCACATACTAAGTATAGCAAGCACTCAATATTTAGCAACAATTGGGAAACATCTCAGCAATACTCAGTTCCCACAGAATCAAGGCTTCCATTTGTCCATGACAAATGTGCTTAATACCCTTTTCCCTCCCACTCTGTATGAAAAACAAATTAAGCTTGGGAAAGTAATCCTTTATAGGGAGACATTAAAACATTGCTTAGATGGAAGCAGGCAGCCTTCTGCTCAGTGCAAACAGTCCACCTGACCACACTTGGAGTCAACATCAAATGGCAGTAAGCTCCCAATCACTGAAAAGTGTCAACAAGGGCTGATGATAAAGAGGGATTCATGCCTCTTTGAGCAAGACTGGACCCTAGGGCCTCCACTGAAATCCAAGTTGAAAAGCCTGTGTGGTAACTCTAATACAGGACAGAGCCACTGGAAGGGGTGCTGAGGGACTGCTCCCCTTTTATTAATCACAGGTTTTTCTAAAGGGAGTATAGCACCCCTCCCTCTGGGACAGTCGTCTGACCCCTGTGCATCACCTCAAGTACCCTCTCAGAAGAACAGCCCTCGCATCCGCCTGCCGATGCCTTGTCGATCATAGAGGACGTTGAACTTGTTCACGAACTGGTTCATAGTGTTGCACGTTTTGGTGATGGTGCCAAGGTAGGCCATGAGCCCCACATCATTGCATTGCTGGGAGGGAACAGAAACAACCAGTTCCCCAGGGGATCTGGGTCCCTCACAGCATGCCCAAGGAACAGCTGAGTTCCATGTCCTGCATTCAGAAATGACAGCATTAAGCCCCACCTCCCCATCCTGGATTTTACACTCACATCATAAAAGTCTGTCTTGAACTTGTCTGTGCTCAGTACTGGAAGACAGTGACACAGTGCATAGGCCTCCCGCAGAATCTCATGGTTAAAGGGGACCTCTCCTGAAGGTACAAAAAGACTGTATTAATGTGGATGCTATCACTTCCCTAGGAGAGAGGAAAAGTGCCAGGAGGCCCCTATCCTACCTGCTTCAGAGGCCTTGACATACTCCAAGATGAGCTTGACACGGCTGTGCAGCATCTTGATGGCGCTATGCTGTGCTATCAGGTGTTCAGCCACTGCAGGGGGACAGGGGCAGGCCACAGTTGAGGTTTGCGACCACACCTGCCACCCCAACTTCCAAGGACAACCTTCCAGCCTCAGTTACCAGTGGAGTTCTCCCCACTGCCTGTTGCTGTCATTCGGGCCACATGGTCTACACCAATGCGTTCGGCTTCTTCTGTGGCCAGAGTATAGGTCAGTTCAGCAAACAGCATTGTGGCCTGTGGAGCACATAGGGAGAGTCAAAAGCAAGAAACACCAGGGGTAGGATCACCAGAGGGTTGAAAGATAGGGAATTACCTCTCCATTGATTATATCGATGACAGACTCAAAAACGCTGACAGGAAGCTGTAAAGAGATGGAGAACAGCTCTTACATCAAATGCGCCTGAACCTATACTATGTGCCAAAAACTGGGCTTAGCCTTTTTCTTTTAGATCTTCTCATCTAATAAACGCAGTGACAGAGGTATTGTCCCCATTTTACACATGAGGAAAATGCAGGTTTAAAAGTTAAATGACTAACTCAAAGTCACAGAGCTGGTAAGTGGCAGAATGGAGATTCAACTCAACAGAAATGTCATACAGTAATGGGATGAGGATAAAAGATAAGCAAGTAACAGACAAGCAGGACAAAGTGAGCGTGGATGGGGTCAGTGTACTCACATCCGTGTGCTTGGTCATAGGGTTCAATTTAAGAAAAAGGGGGCTCTCGATTATCTCGCACACCTGGAAGATGAAGATGATGGACACGATGTCAATGCCTGTCTTTTCTTTCCTTCATTCTCTATTCTCTGCCTAGCATGCACATACATGAGCATGTATACCTGCTTATGGACGTGGATGTCGGAGGGGTCAGGTGGTCCCCCTGTGGTATACCAACCCAGAAACTCCAGCTCCTTGAATACCTGTTTAACTGGAGAGGAAGGGACCAAAGTGTTTCTTTAAACAATCTTTCTTAATTTGCAGCTCCTGGTGTATTTTCACCAGCTTCTCCCCTTGCCCCTGGCTCAGTCATCTCATCCTTTACTTTCTTTGAGCAGAATACTTGAATGTGTTCTTTTTCTGAAATATCTTTAGCTACTCCTTCTTCAGTTTTCCACCGTACTCATCCCATGTCCTGTTTATTTCTCCCCAACGCCATCCATCTTCCCCACATCTATTTTCTCCCACTCCTCTGCCCACTTCTATTCCCTTCTCACACTGCTCCTCCTTGGTGTAATAATATTCTTTGTCAATGATAATCTTCTCTTCCACGGTGTGTGACAGCAGTTCAAAGGAGTTCATCACCTCGATATTTCGGCCCTCCTGCTTCCCGATCAGAGCCCCAATCACTGGGAAGAGAAGGACATGTAAGAGGCGAGGGTAGAGAATCCCCAAACTTCCCTCATCATTATATCCTGAGGATCTGAGGTCAATGTGAACCAACAACTGGGGCGAGGAAGGAAAAAAGACCACTATTTGGGGGAGATGACCAGAAAAGATTGCAGAATTAGGCTTAACGCTCACCCTGCACAGGCCGCCCTTCCTGGGAGCGCATGCGAATCCAATGGTCTGAGATGTTCAGAATCACGAGGGGATGAAGAGCGACTGAAACACTCCCAGTCACTCCGGAGGCCATGACGCTGGGGACTACTAAGGGTTGAGGAAAAGAACAGCGGGTGAGAGTCCGGGGCCCACATCCCTCCCCGGAGATGGCAAAGCCCGTCCTATACATCCCTCCTGCAAGTTATCTCAGGGTGCGATGTTCCGTCCTCCCTCCTGACTTCTTCCAGGATTCAGGAAGGCGGCCTTGATGCATCCTGAAGGCCGTCTCCAAAAGCCGTGCTGACGGGGCTAGTTACCTGCAGCATCCACCTCCATCCCGCTGCTCCCACCCGTCCCGTTCGCCGCAGCTGCCGCTGCCGCCGCCGCCGCCGCCATTTTCCCCGTGCCCGCCGGTCTGGGCCCCGCCCCCTCCCGGCTTCCGTCCGGCAGCAGAGCATGCGCAGTGTGGCCAGGGCATGCATTAGTGTGAAGCCTGCAGCCTTTCCCGCCTGGTCTTGGCGGACACACAGCAGATAAAGCCCAAGGCTCCCACTAGCCCAAGGCCAACAGGTTTTCGTAGGCCCTGACCCCGCCTGTTGTTTGTACCTGGTTTTGAATAAGTTACGTGACCTCACCCGCCCCAAACTTTTCTTCTTTGTTAGTAAAATTGTAACAAGACTGTCTAGTTCCTAACTGTATTGCAGAATGAATGAAATGTTATGCTATTGCCCTCAGAATAAAATCCAAGCTGCTACCCGCGGCCTGCAAGGCCCTGTATAATCCAGTCCCTGCTTGCCGTTCGGCCCTGACCTTTATTTTTCTGGCCTCGGGTCCCCATGTTTCAGCCACACTAGCTTTCACATCTCTTCTTTTCACACGCTCCACTCCCACTTAAGAGCCTTCTGTTGTGTTCGTTGTAACCCCATGACCAACTTAGGTACCTTACACTTGGGTACCTAATTTATTTTTATTTTGTAAGATTTTTATTTTCAGATAGAGGGGAAGGGAGAAAGAGAGGGACAGAAACATCAATGTGTAACTGTTGCTTCTTGCACGCCCCCTACTGGGGGCCCGGCCTGCAACGCAGACATGTGCCCTGATTGGGAATCGAATCTGTGACCCTTTGGTTTTCAGGCCAGCACTCAAACCACTGAGCCACACCAGCCACTGCAAGGGTACCTAAATATTTTTTTTTAATTTTTTTAAAGATTTTTTAAAAAATTTATTTATTTTTTAGAGAGAGGAGAAGGGAGGGAGAAAGAGAGGGAGAAAGAGCAATGTATGGTTGCCTCTCACATGGCCCTCACTGGGGAGCTGGCCTGCAACCCAGGCATGTGCCCCGACTGGGAATCGAACCGGGACCCTCTGGTTCCCAGCCCGCACTCAATCCACTGAGCTACACCAGCCAGGTGGGCTAAATAAATTTTTTATAAATGAATGAATATTTGGGGTGGAGCCTGGTCTTGAGTGGCTCTGTCTGCATGCGTTGTCTTTCCTTCTTCCAAATACTGGTATTACCTTCAGTACTAGGAACATCCCCAGCGTTTTGTAACAACTCCCATCCTCTCCGTGGTCTCCATCTGCATGAGTCTCACCTCTGGTAAAGAAACCACTCCCACCCTCTCCCCACTCCTATATTCAATCAAGTTGCATACACTGCCTTTACCCCCTCTCCTGCTGCCCGGACATACCTGGCTGGCTCTTTTAATATGTGCCTATTCTTAACCCAAAGTGTAAGCTCTATAAAGCGGGTGGAATCCTATTTCTTTCTTTCTTTCTTTATTATTATTATTTTTTTATTTCTAGAGAGAGGAGAAGAGAGGGAGAGAAATATCAGTGTGTGGTTGCCTGTGGCAGGCCCCCTACTGGGGACCTGGTCCGAAACCCAGGCATGTACCTTGACAGGGAATCGAACCAACAATCCTTTTGTTCACAGGCTGGCAGTCAATCCACTGAGCCACACCAGCCAGGGCAGAATCCTATTTCTTAACCCTGCGGAGCCTACTCTAGTGCCCAGAACTAGCAGGTACAGGGAGATGTTTTCTAATGATAATGGTGACTTATGTGGATCAAGCAAACTTTCTATTTAGGATCCTGGATAAAGGGAAGTTGAAGGGCCAGCAACCCTCAAAGGAAGGGGCCTGAGAAATCCTGCAGGGAGAGAGGTCTTCTGGCCAAGGGGAAGTGAAGAGTTTGTCTCATTCTAATCCCCTGAAAAACCTGTCAGCCAGCTGAAATATTTACAGCAGAAAAGCAGATATGCCTTACTTTTCTTAGGAGTGTAATGTTTTTCAGCTAGACTGAAGGCTAAAATAAAGATAAGAATTATTCTGGTGTTAATAAAGGTCATAGTTTGTGTTGGTGTTTCACACATTAAAGTACTCCTTTGTCTTTTTATTGTTTCAAATGCTTTTGAAACACTGTTCAGATAATTACACAACTCATAAGACAGTGGTTACCGTAAAATTCAAGAATGGTTTTGGCATTGAATCAGTTGATATACATGCTTTGGAAGTAATCTCACTGAGCATTTCTTAAAAGTGCATTGTATTTAACAACTACCAAGAAAAACTTGTTGGCATTGTGTTAAGACAACTATCTCACTGTTTTCTTTCTACTTTCCAACAAAACTATTTGTAAATACAATGCATCACTTTGTTGTTGTGTTAACTTTTCCTTGCACAGGGTAGAGATAACTGGGCTGAGGGGATGGATATCTGTTCAGAGAGTCTGCAAAGAAAAGATATTGAGGACTGAAGTGAGGACCCTACAGGAAATAACCAAACTGGTCACCAATTGCTTTGAGTCAATTGCTTTTGAGTCAAGAGAATTCCACTCTTGCCCGGCTGGTGTAGCTCAGTGGATTGAGCGCGGGCTGGGAACCAGAGGGTCCCGGTTCGATTCCCAGTCGGGGCACATGCCTGCGTTGCAGGCCAGGTCCCCAGTGAGGGCCATGTGAGGGGCAACCATACATTGCTCTTTCTCCCTCCCTTCTCCTCTCTCTGAAAATAAAATAAATAAATAAATAAAAATAAAGTTCATGGCTCTGAAACATTTAAAAAAAAAAAGAATTCCACTCTTGCCCTGGCTGGTGTGTCTCAGTGGATTGAGTGCCGGCCTGTGGATTGAGCGCCGGATTGAGTGAACCAAAAGGTTGCTGGTTTGATTCCCTGTCAGGGCCCATGCCTGGTTTGCGGGCCAGGTCCCCAGTGTGGGGTGCGTGAGAGGCAATCATACATTGATGTTTCTCTCCCTCTTTTTCTCCCTCTCTTCCCCATTCTAAAAATAAATAAATAAAAATCTTTAAAAAAAGAAAGAATTCTACTCTTGCCCTGACTAGTGTGGCTCAATTGGTTGAGCATCAACCCGCAAAGAGAAAGGTCTCCAATTTGACTAGAGCACATGCCTGGGTTGCAGGGTTTGGTCCCTGGAACAGGTGCATACAAGAAGCGACTAATTGATGTTTTTCTAACTCCCTTCCCACCTCTCTAAAAATAAATAAATAACATCTTAAGAAAAACAAGATATTCTAGTGTTTGGGGTCAGGCATTACCCATCAGGCACCATTCATTTACTTAACAGAAACAGTTACTTAGGAGTGACTACTATGCAGCAAGCACAATTCTAGGTGCTAGGGGTACAGCACTGGTCAAAACAAAGTTCTGAGTTTGTGGAACTTACATTTTAGTTGTAAAAAACAGGCAGTAAACACACACCAGGATATTAAGAGAGACTGAAGGGGTGGAATTTTACATGGAAGGAAAGACCAAATGGAGTAAGGGAGCAAGATATGGGGATGCCTGGAGGAAGAGTATTCCAGAGGAAATAATTGCAAAGGTCTTCAGGCAGGAGACCGTTTTCTGTGTTCTAGGAATGATGAGAAAATCAATGACCAGAGCTGAGTGAGGGAGGGAAGGAGGGAGAAAGTAATAAGAGATGAAATCAGAGTGGAGATAGAGTCTTCGGGGCCATTATCAGGACCTTGGCTTTCAGTCTGAACAGAGGAATGACATGATTTGACTCAAGGCTGTAGAGGGTCACCAAGGTTGATGCATGGGGGTTAGATGGTAGAGACCATAGAAGGATGGAAGTGGAGTTATTATTCTACTCCAGGTGATAGATGATTGCAGCTTGGACCTGGGCAATAGAGGTAGAGGTGGAAGATGACTCAGGCCTGCAGCTATTTATATGCCCCAGTGCAGCACTGGAAATAATGTCTCAAGGCCTGATCGGTGTGGCCCAGTTGGTTGGGCATCATCCCGCAAAGCAAAGGGTTGCTGGTTCAATTCCTGGTCAGGGCACATGCCTGGGTTGCGGGTTCAGACCGGGGTTGGGGCACATGTGAGAGGCATCCAATCATGTTTCTTTCTCACATAAATGTTTCTCTCCCTCTCTTTCTCCCTCCCTTCTCCTTTCTCTAAAAATAAATAAATAAAATCTTTAAAAAAGAAAAAAGAAAGAAAAAGAGTCCCTAGCCTGGCGACTATAGTAATGATACTGTGTGGCATATTTGAAAGTTGCTAAGAGAGTAAACCTCATAAATTCTAAAAAAACAAGAAAGAGAGAGAGAAAGAAGGGGAGAGAGAGAGAGGAAGAAAGAGAGAGAAAGAGAGGGAGGGAGGGAGGGAGGAAGGAAGGAAGGAAAGAAGGAAGGAAGGAAGGAAGGAAGGAAGGAAGGGGAAAGAGAAAGAAAGATTCCTTCTGGAGCTCAGGCTGGGTTTCTGTCCCCACTTGCCCCCTCACCCAGCTGCCCTGCATAGGGCACAGCCTGCAAGTTCTGGTGAATTCAGGATACATTTCAAAGTAGAGTCAACAGGATTTGTTGATTCAAGAATGTTTGGGCCTCAGGAGAAGCACATGAATTTATAACAGTTAGTGTGAAACAAGGTTTTCCTGGTCTGTGTGTCATGTCGGCACGCATGTGGAGAAGGGGGGGTTCACATCGAGGAATTTCATGACTGGCAAACCCAGTGGGGGTCAGATTGCCAGCCAAAGGTGCTGCCTAACTTGGGCAGACCATGGGTGGGCTTGCTAGGCTACGGTGGCAGTACCTCTAGACGATGGTGTTAAATGTCCTCCTGCCTCCTGTGTCTAAAGTGTTCTCTTCAGATGCTGGGTTATTGTTCTCCTTTCATGGACAGAAATTGATGTGTTGCATCCCAGGAGCTATAACTTCTCCTTTCCTCCAACTATTCCCTATGTGTACCCAGACCTTTTTCTGCAAGGCTCAGGTGTGAGTGAGACAGGCCATTTTTTTAAAAGATTTTATTTATTTATTTTTAGACAGAAGGGAAGAGAGGGGGAAAGAGAGGGAGAGAAACATCAGTGTGTGGTTGCCTCTCACGTGGCCCCCACTGGGGACCTGGTCTGCAACCCAGGCTTGTGCCCTGACTGGGGATCGAACCGGCAACCTTTTGGTGCGCAGCCCGCGCTCAGTCCACTGAGCTACACCAGCAAGAGTGACAGGCCATTTTTACAAAATTTACAAAGACCCATTATGCCCTCTGCTTTGGCACCTGTACTTGTTCCCTATTATCTCCAGCTTTTGGAGCTGCATTCCTTGCATTCCTTGGCTCATGGCCTCTTCTTATCCAGCATTTTTAGCAACATCTTTGTTGCTCTTTTCCCATCATCACAATGACTTCTGTAGCAAAATCTATCCCTGCCACCCTCTCACACATACAGTATATTTGGGATTACAGTTAGTGTCCACTGGGCTAATCCAAGGTAATCTTCCCATCTTGTAACAGGCAACCTCCCTGCTACTGAATCGCAGAGGCACCTCCCACCTGCAGAAGGGGGTGGGGGGCGAATGACGTGCAACCTCCATGTTTGTACTCTGTGATCTTCATCCCAAGCTCATGTGCCTTTTTCTTTGTCTCCCAAATAAGGAAAGCTAGACCTGACTTCCGCTCCTGGCTCCTGTAATCTTCTGCCACATAGTTTCTCGTCACTACCTGAACATATAAAAGCCAGTCCCTTCCTTGGTTCGGGACCCTAGATTTGGAGATTTCTCCCTAGGGTCCGCATGCGTAATAAAGGGTCTGTGACTTATACCTCTCATCAGGAGTTTGGTCGCTTCATTTTCCCGTAACAATCTGAAAACCCTTAATTATATCTGCAAAATCCCTTTTGCCACATAAAGTAATGATGGGGGACTGAAGAGTTGAAAAATCTCAGTTTAAGGTAAAAAGTTATAAGCCTAGCAAGTAATGTATATGTTAAAGCCTTTGTTTCAGAAACTACAGATAAGGCCCATCCTGGCTCCTGGGAGAACAGCCGACCTCCTGGGGCACTGCTAAAGATTACTGCCTGGGGACAACTGGAGGCATCCGGGCCTTTGTGTTCCAGGGAGAGACAGACTACCACCGCCCCTGGGAACAGTGCGGGCAACTGTTAAGGGATTTGGAGAACAATGTCCTCAATTAAGTGATCTAGAACCATGTCAATCCAACAAGAGAATCCTGGTGGCTGAACCAGAATTAAGTCGGCATTCCCTAGCGCCGCCCCTTCCCTCCCCTCCCCCTTCCCGCCCCTCCCCCTCCCCTCCCCCTTCCCGCCCCGCCCCCCGCCCCCGTGGCTTGGCTGCACCAGAGGGTCTACTAACTACGCTGTTCTGGGGTAGCCATTATAGAGGGAAAAAGAAGTATAATTCCAAGGAATAGTCAAGGCAGAATCTTTTATTTTCAAAATAAGTCTAGAGAGCTTCCCCACTCCTTTCATCCTCGTCACTACCCAAGAAGAAATGGCCGACCGAGAGGAGACGAATGCTTTGGAGGGATGGCCACATTCAGTGATCGGGCTGTCTTATTAAGGTGTGTGGACCAGGAGGAGGTAAAGGAGGTACAGCTGATTTTGGAGGAGGCCATTCCAGCACTTGGCAACCAGATGCTGTCCATGATAAGGAGTGCAGACTACTTAAAACCTTGACTCTTGCCCCACTCTTGGGTGGCTTTTTTGACAAAAAGCACACCAATGTCAGACTGTTGATGGTTCGCAAAGCCTAAAGCATGACACAGGTTAGTTTCAAGGGCCATCATGATGTGGCCTGAGTCAGGGGATCAGACTGGAACAGGGACACTAGCACCAAGAGAGCCCCTAGAGGTTGTCAAAGGTTCAATGGAGTCAATTTAGGAGGAACAGGAGGGAGCTTCTGGGCAGTGCAGACTTGATCAGCAGCTTGATGCCAGTCAGTTTTATCAGAGACCTAATCCTCCCCATGGGCATCCACATGCGTGACCCAACTGTCAGAGCCAAGGAGTTCACTGCCCCAAAGGGTGTGTCTTCATATTCTACACCTGTAATCCTCCAAGTGGTGAGCCAAGCTGCCATGCTAATAGCCCAAGTCAGTAAAATGTGACACGGCTCATCCAGGGGAGCACTTGCCAGCTGTGTAATGAGAACAGCTTTGAGTTCTGCCCAGTGCTTTCAGTTTTACACAGCTGGCCCTGAGGCTGGAAAATAGCAGTCATCCAATGGACCCCATCAGGTTTCACCTTAGTGAAGCCATCAGCAAGCCAAGCCCAGGCATCTAGGGGAGCTCTGAGACTTGACGGCTCCATTGAGCCGTGTCATTGCTTCAAGTGGTTTCTCCCAAAGCAGTAGCTGCCACTTTTTCATGTAAAACCTCTCTAGGTCTAGGCTGACTGAGCTCTTAAAAATACCATTTCTATTTGACTAGTGAGACTTTTTAGGCTCATCCCACCTTTTAAATCATGAGGTTGAACCTGATTTGCCCCAAAAGGGGGGTTATCAAGCTGGAAATTTACAAAGCCTCCTGGGTCTGGAGTTCTTCAGCAGCAGTCCTGAACTTGATGGCTGAGTCCGGAAGGTGGCACTGTTGCACCGAGAAATGGCCTCTATGCAAAATTGGCAGCACCCGGTGGTTTTTGGCACCTGGGCCACTCTTGTGCCCAGCAATTTGTCCTTACTGGTGACCAATCTGGAGTATAGCAGGAACCAGCCACTGCAGCCGGGTTGTGAGCCCAGCCCAGAGGTGTTGCAGGCCACTTTACACCAAATCCATGAGCACTGATTTGTGGAGAACGTTGCAACCCACACCCATTTCTGGGCATGGTCAGATATGGGTGGGACGCCATACTGCATGGCGGTAGGCAACCAGGGGCAGTTTCTCTCAAGTCTAGCTTATGGCTTGCATGATGTAGCTGTGGCAATGCTCATTGACCTCTAAAAACAAAGGCTTCTAACTGCTAGCCTACTCCCCCACCTGAAAGGGTTAAGGAGAGGAATTAAGCCATTTAGCAAACCAGCAACCTGAACACTAAAAGCAGAAGCAACTGCTAATTGCTAGAGAAGCCATTTACCAAGAAATGTCTTATACAGCCTTTCCAAAGCTAGAAATTTATTACTGAGCAGGAATGTTTTATTAACTAGGACTAGATAAACAGGAAAGTTAGGAAGCTTTAAAAATTATAGACTAAAAGAATTTAGTAAAAGGTTAAACAAAACAATAGATTCACATCTCAGAAAAATGTAAATAAAACCTTCCTGTTGCCTGATAGTAACCAAGCACCTGAAGCCCTAACAAATGTAGTTAATGGTTAAGGATGCCTTTGCCTATGTGACATTTTCTTTAAGTCTCAAAGGTACAAAGAGCAACCTCTGCATATATCTTTTTTTTAATAATTTTTTAAAGATTTTATTTATTAATTATCAGAGAGAAGAGAAGGGAGGGAGACAGAGAGGGAGAGAAACAGCAATGCATGGTCGCTCCTCACATGGCCCTCACTGGGGACCCGGCCCGCAACCCAGGCATGTGCCCCGACTGGGAATCGAACCGGGACTCTTTGGTTCCCAGCCCACGCCCAATCCACTGAGCCACACCAGCCAGGGCTCTGCATACATCTTTAACTCAGAGAGATCTAAGACTTTAAAACTATATGTTTAGCCATTAACTAGGACCTAAGAGTTTGTAGTTTAATACTGTTTCCTGGCTAATAGATAGATCAGCAAACCTCCTTATCATACCAGCCATTTGTTTAAGCCTAGGAAAAAATTAAGGTACTCTGTAATTAGTTTTGTAAGTCAGCTTTTTCCTGCCATTAATAATTTGCAAGTATTCATCTGTTTTTTCTACTGCTTGTAAAAAGAAAACCCTTTAAAAATAAAGAAAACCTTTTGGAGGGAGTCAGTCTGGCCCTAGAGGCTGGCTGGCCCGGCCAGGTCCCCGAGGCCTGGCCGTTTCTCCTGCACCCCGCAGAGAGTGTCTGGAGTCGTCTCATTCGCCTTACTGTCCACCCTTCGGGGAAACCGGAGAAGTGTGGGGGCTGGACCTCCGCACAGAGGATATGCAGACCACTGGCTTATGCAGCACTGGCCAAAAGTGACTGTGTAGACACCCTGGCCTTGCATAGAGGGGCAATGTCCTACCAGGCCACTTATGAATACTCCCTCCAAGCCCACCTCAATGAATGCTAGTGGTCTTTTATTGGACTGGGGCGGGACAGGCCTCCTGAGTCAATTGCATTTAGCAGTGCTCCCTATGGCAGAAGGAACAGATGCACTGGCCTGCTGTAGCTCACAGAATCCCTATCCCAGGTGCTGGCTTTGAGCAGGTTCCTATAACCTACAATGGGCTAGTCATCTGAGGGTAGTCCACATCTCGTGGGTACTTTCTCCACCCAAAACACCATAACCACCCTCACATATACACACATGGGCATCATGCATGTATGCTCTTTATCCAGCTGTATGAGCTGAGACAATAAGGTGTCCACTTTTCATTTATGCCTGGAGGTAGCCAGAAGAGGTTAATGTGTAAATAAATCATCGTTAATTTTTTTAATTGATTAAGGCTCTGTGGAGGTACAAAGATAAATTGGTCCATATGCCCCTCCCCTAAGAGTTACAATCTAGAAAAAGAGAATAAAGAGTGTTTGGGTGTTGTAGAAACTAGTAGACCTTGAGCCAATCCCAGCACATCTTCTTGTCTTCCACGTTCTCATCCTGGGCATTTAATCAGTTGCCAAATGCTCTTGTTTTTAGCTCTATAAAATCTCCCATAGCAATCTTCCCCTTCCTATTTCTGTCAATACCCTAAAGACTTCTGGGCCATCATTGTCATTGGACAGCCTCCTGTGCCATTGGGAATGCCAAGGATGTCTCTGCTCACCTGTAACTGGTCCTGGAACCTAGTGGGAACCCCATTCTCTTCAACTTTGACCCCTCCACTCTCACTCTGCCTCCTGCTTAGCAGAAAATCCAGGCTCTCTGGTATGATTTACCTCAACTTCTTGATCTCTACCCTAACCTAGAAGGCATATACATCTATATCCATCTCCTCATCTGTAGTTGTAAAGGATGAAACTTACCTGTAGTTTCATCAAAACAGCTTGTAGGAGCCAGTTGTGACTCAATGGTTTAGAGGCATGCTCTGTAAATTGAGCAGTAGCGGTGGAGCAAATGGATGGGCTGCAGTCAAGTGGTGGTCATTGGGAGATGACCTGCCAAGTATAGGTGGCCAAAACCCACCACCCACGGGAAGCAGAGAGACCTTCATTTCCAGCCCAGCCATAGCTGCACATTAATATGACATGCCATTGTTATGAGAGAAACTCCCAGAAACTCAGTTCTTCTCGCCAATGCAGTAAAGAATTATAGATCAGCAAGTCTACTAGCATGCAAGCAGGGTTTATTGGTGATCAGTTCTCCTGGAAGAGAATGGGCCTAGTTAAGGTGGGGGTGGGAGGTGAAACGCATAGGTTTGGGGTGAAGCAGGGTAATGGCGGTGAAAGTAAGAGTGGCCAAAGGCCTGGGTGGCAAGTTTGACTGTGGCCAGAGGCCAGGTGGCTGGAGAGCCAAGAGTGCCAAGCCAGAGTCCTTTGTTCTGAGGACTTATATAGTTGGTGGGATGGGGGTGAAGAAATTACATATTGATTGACAGGTAAAGGTGGTGCCAGCTTCCAGTGGTGGGGTGGCGTGAATACCCAAGGAGGTTAACGGACTTCTTCCTTTGGGCACTATGGGCCCTTCCTGGCCTTCCAGGCCTTCCAAGCCTTCCAGGCCCTGGGATGATAGCACAGTTTCAAAGGTTTTATTTCCCAGATAGTGGAGACGATTCATAGAATTTCCATGACTACCCTCCTCCTGTGGTAGTGTGGTGTTTCCTGTGATGTTGGAACACCTGGCAACATTACCGGCCTGGCTCAGGACTGCTGAGTTAGGGGGCGAGACAGGCCTCCCTCCTCCTCCCTGCCCTGGTTTGCTATCTCTCCTATCTAACATCATGACAGGGGCATTGGCTATTTAGCCAAAATTAAAAATTTCATTCTCATAAAACCCATATGACTTTCGGCCACAGCTGAAAATAACTATCTGACAAGTGTGTTGACCTCACCTGCCAGCCCACCCAGAGCACAGCACCCACATCCCAGCCAAGGCCTTCCCACCCTGTGGCCCCCAGTGGGAACTACTCCTGAGTATTGAAGTGTATTATTTCCTCCCTTTCTCTAGCCCCTCAGGGGAGTCTTCATTATAGATAAGAAGGTGGGCTGAGTGCCTAATTTTGCATTCAAACGTATCCCGGAGTCCTGTGCACTTGCTTATTTGTAAGCAGAGGGGGCTTGTGTGAAGAGAGGAAAATAGAACAGAACAACAGAGAATAAATTATAAGAGCCTGTGAGGCACTGGATTGCAGCGCTAACAACTCATCGGCACCAAGAACCTCAGATCATTGGGTTGGAAGCGCCCTGAGATGCCCGAGCTGCTATTGTCATGGAAATGTACTTTGTGAAGTGAAGATCCAAAAAATTTGCACAATTCTGACCCAAAGGTAAGGATTGGGAAACCTCTCTTATTCCTGTGATGCAGAGAATGCAATTCCCACACAGAATCTTAGGGCACTTGGTTTAAAGGTGAAAGAGAACTATAGAATCATGCATCTGTTTCAAATAACAACTAAAAATGAGCTGGAGTGCGCCTCTAGTTCAGGTTGGGATCAAGTGAATCCCTGATCGCAACGCTCACACCAAGGAGCCATAATAGAAGGATGCTGGGATGTCCCATCTGTCTTTCTCTCCAGCCTGCTCCCTTTCTCCAAGTCTGGGATTCCTGAGTACTTAAATGCATGTCCTCTCGGGTCCTATACTGGGATGTTGGATAGGAAGGGCCAGCTCACAGGGAGAAATTGTACTGGAAATGGAGAAACCAAAGAACGTATATGTATGACCCATGTACATGAACTAAGGTCGGGGGCAATTCTGATGGGAGGGGAGATACAGGGCAGAGGGGAATAAAGGGGAGAAAATAATGGGACCACTGTAACAGCATAATCAATAAAATATACTAAAAAAATGGCCAAAATGTGAAGTTTTGTGTCTCATATATTCTACTTGAATAAGGTTTCTTTTTAAAATCTCTCCTAAGCCTGGCTGGTGTGGCTCAGTGGATTGAGCACGGGCTGGGAACCAAGCGGTCCCGGTTCGATTCCCAGTCAGGGCACATGCCTATGTTGCAGGTCAGGTCCCCGTAAGGGCCATGTGAGAAACAACCATACATTGCTGTTTCTCTCCCTCTCTTTCTCCTTCCCCTCTCTCTAAAAATAAATAAATGAAATCTTTAAAAAAAAATAAAATCTCTCAAGGAAGTCACAGGAGCCATGTGGACATGATTTCAGTGCTATGGATTGGCTGTGAACTTCAGTGGGTCAAGCAGATCATTGGGACTACAGATGTTATTGGAAATTCACCAGTTTTTTACTAATGTCCTATTTCTGACCAGAATCCTCACTGCAGTTTAGAGTGATGTCTCTTGTTACCTCTAGCCTTTCATATTTCCTTAATCTCTCCTTGTCTTTATGACCTTGATGAGAGTTTTTCTTTTTGTAATTCCTACAAAGAATTTTTTGTAATTCTTATAAAATTTTCTCAATCAAACTATGACAATTTTGAAAAATCTCTTAGGGTCAATTAGGCAGCATATTTTATATATATATAATCTGTCTGGAACAAGTCCAGCCATTGTTAATATAACAAGAATGATTTGTGTGACATCGATGTAACCTGGCAGCCAAGGAGAGTGGATTGGAATGCACATGCTTGAACAATGATGACTTCACTGTACTAGTCAGTGGGGACAATAGACGCCATTGAGTGAGCATGTGTTCTGTGTGACCATCACATTCAAAATGACTGAGCAAGCAGAACAATGAAACTGCATCAGATTTTGCCTTAAGCTTGAACATTTCTCCACAGAAACTATTTGGATGATTCTGAAGGCTTTCGGGAACGATGCAATGAGTGATTGGCAGCTTCATCACAACAATGTGCCCACTCATGCATCGTGTCTCAGGCAGAGTTTT
>PVJI01014116.1:0-45328 GCA_004026765.1 Micronycteris hirsuta
CCCCCGGTATCTCCAGCGCCCACATGGCCCCCGCGTAGCTATCGCGACATTACTGAGCGTGGTCCCTGTGCGGGACTTGCCCTCCCATGACGGCTCTGCACCTGCCCGTCTGTGCTGCTCAGTCCCTCACCGTCTCCCCCTGCCCCGCCCTCCCCCAGGGCAGCCACCCGTCTGTTCTCTGTGCCCATGAGTCTGTCTCTGCTTTTTGTTTGTTAGTTTATTTTGTTCACTAGATTTCACATATGAGTGAGATCATATGGTATTTGTCTTTTTCTGACTGGTTTATTTCACTTAGCATAATGCCCTCCAGGTCCATCCATGCTGTCGCAAAGGGTAAGCTTTCCTTCTTTTTTACAGCTGAGAAGCATCCCATTGTGTAAATGTACCACAGCTTTTATACCCACTCACCTATTGATGGGTACTTGGGCTGTGAATAGCCAAAGCTGCAATGAACATAGGGTGAATATATTCTTTTGAATTAGTGTTTTGCATTTCTTAAGATATATACCCCGGAGCAGAATAGCTGGGTCATAAGGAAGTCCCTTTGTTTAAAAAGTCTTTTGAGGCATGCGCACACTGCTTTCCATGGTGGCTGCCCCAGCCTACATTCCCACGGATAGCGCACGGAGGTTCCCCTTTCTCCACACCAACAGCACTTGTTGTTTGTTGGTTTATTGATGATAGTCATTCTGAGTGACATTGTGTGGTTTTTTTTTTAGTTTATTTTTTAAATCACATATTTTAAATATAGGCAACTGCTGACAAAATGGATTTCTGGCAGTTGGTTAGATTAGCTGACTTTCGCTATTTTAAGATGTGCATGTCTTTTGCTTGTTTATAAAAATAAAGAATGTACTTAGTTTTAAGCATGTTAACAAATTAGCCCTTTGAAGGCAACTGTGAGGCTGATGTGGCCCCCATTGAGAGTGAGTTTGACGCCCTTAAATGATAAAATGTGTTATTTAATAGTAAACTTAGGATGACACTTGTAGCAGAAGCTTTAGCTTTGACTTTCAGCAAACCATGATGGTAATTGGCAATACCAGATAAACAGATTTGTATTTAAGCAATTGAATTAAGAGCCACTATGGCATAGGACTCACAATATAGAGAGTGGGGGTATCCAACCTGTAGGCCAATGCAGCCCAACACGAAATCATAAATTTACTTAAATTTACTGAAAACATTATGAGATATTTTTTGGTGATGACGTGTCATAATGCATATAATGTGTGGCCCAAGACAACTCTTCTTCCAGTGTGGCCCGGGGACCCCATAGGGTTGGACACCCCTGGGAGGTTTGAGCTCAGGGATTTGAAACAGACTCTCTGGGTTCAAATTCTCTGAGAAGTTAGTTACTGATGTGATTCCCTTTTCACAGACAACAGAAGTGATGTTTACTAAAAGTAAACTAAAAGAACTTTTTCTGAGATCCTATTGGGAGGCTTATGGCACACATTTTGAAATGAGTGTTTGATTTTTCAAACATACCACAAAAGCAACTTTGCTATATACCCTATCGCTATGTTTTTATTGATGCTGTTTATTCTGTCTGGAACATTTTTCACAAGACTTCCCTTTTTTCCCCTCTTTGCTCTCTCTCCGTTTTTATACATGCATGTCCTTTGAATTTTATTTTAAAAAAATGGCATACATTTAAGGAATACAACACAATTTTTTATAAACATACTGAAATAATTATTAATTACAGCTAAGTAACATATCTATTTCCTTACATATTTACCATTTTTGTGTGTGTTGAGAGCTCCTGAAATCTACTCTTAGCAAATATTCAGCATACAATGCAATGTGATTAATTATAGTAATAGCAGGACTAAATTTAAGCGAGGATGTGAAAGATCTGTCCACTGAAATCTACAAAACATTGGTGAGAGAAATTGAACATGACACCAGTAAACAGAATGATATCCCAGGACTGAGCTAAAAGGGGAAAACACTCGTGGACATGGACAACAGTGTGGTGACTGCAGGGATATAAGGGGACTAGGTGGTAATGGAAAAAATACAGTCAAATTATTAAATAAAAAAGAAAGAATATGAAAATAGCCAGCTTGTGAAGGAAAATAAAAGAATGATATCCCATGGTCATAGAGTTAATGGTATTAGAATGTCAATACTATCAAAAGAAATATACAGATTCAATGCAATCCTTATCAAAACTTCAGTGGTATTTTTTACAGAAATAGAATAAACAGTTCTAAAATTCATATGGATCCACAACGCCCCTGAAAAGCTAAATCAACCTTGAGAAAGAACAAACCAGAAGGCAGCATACTTTCTGATTTCAAGTTATGTTACAAAGCTATAGTAATCAGAACAGCATGGTATTGGCATTAAAACAGACACACGGAGCAATGGAACAGAATCAGAAGCCCAGACCTAAAGCCAGGCATGTACAATCAACTAATTTTTGGCAAAGGCACCCAGAATATACAAGGAGAAAAGAGCAGTCTCTTTAACAACTGACATTACACCTCCTTTGACCTGCTCACACTGTGCCTCTCACCATGTCTTACCTCAAGATAACCACAATTCTGAATCCTATTAACAAAGGTTATTTCTGTATATTTAAATGTGCAAATGGCATTATATGGTATATTTCTTTTATGCCTGACTTTTTTCATTCAATATTATGTATATGAGATTTCTCATGAATCTACTCTTGCGTGTAGCAATAGTCAATTCTTTTTCACAGCTGCAGGATAATCCATTAAATAAATGTATCTCAATTCCCTTTTCTGTTCTACTGTTTATGAATATTTGGCATTTTTTCATCATTTTGCCTATTATGAATAGTATTGCTATAACCATTATTTTACATGTTTTTAATGCATACATATCTATATTTTTCAAAACCTTATGCTATTCTAGGATTTTTCACAGAATTATATTTTATATACCTGTGCCCTCTAGGTTTTTCAAGCTCTCAGACCTTGGTTTAGATTATAGCTAAACTTCAATAACTGTTTATATAATGAAATAAGAAATGATTAATTTCTTGACAGTTAAAAAAAAATTTCCCTAATAAAATCCAGAATAAGCTACTTTTCACATAATAACATGCCATGACTTTGTAAACTACTTATAATAAAGGGTTTTTCTAACAAAAGCAACTACCAGCAACTCTGCTATTTATGCGTTTCCAACATTAAAACTATTGTCTTTTACCACTTCAAGCATTTTAATAGGATTATTTTCCCAACTGAAAGCCAGGATGTGGGGAAATGGTAAGTGCCTGTGCCTATTATTTGCTTAGACTTGTAACAGTAATGCCTCCATTAACTGATCATATTTCATACCTGTGCAACATGTTAGAACCATCATTTGGAGAAAATAAGATGATACTTTTTATTATATAGAAGCTTGAATTACTTGCTAGACATTCCTTATAGAACCTTCTGAATAATTAATATGCTTACGTGCACAACCATTTCACTCACAGTGGTTTTCAGCATTATTGTTTATTGTGGGTGAAATTACTATTATTTTGCCTCTTGCAGGCTTGTTTTATATCCCAAAATAGGCACTACAAAAAGGAATGCTTCTCTTTCAAAATTTCCAAAAAGTTCACTTAAAATAATTTTCTTTCTAAAGAATATTGGCATTAAGTTGGGTAAAAATATTAATGCTTTTTTTCGGGTAAAACTTAAAACAATCCATATTTTAGACAAGGGGTATAATGTTTTTGGTGGTTTACTAGAAAAGTTGTGACTTCATTTAGAAAGACAAAATCTGAGAAGAGTTATCATGGAAATCTATGAAATCACAAATTTATAGAATCATAAATTGAATGAAAATCTTTTCACAACATTTGAGACAACTAGAATTTGGATGCATTGTGATTAGGAAAGGCAAGAGATTATGCAAAGAAGAAGAATAACTGAATTTTATTATGCTCAATAAATGCTAAAAAGGAACACACAAAATAGTTTAAATAAACATTTAAAGAGTTATACAGATGTTAGGTCTAAAATGTATTTTTAAGGGAAGCAGCAAGACTATAGATGCATGGTAGTTTAAATAAAAGCCACCAGATTTTGATATTAGGCCTGGGTTTCATTTATTAGCTTTTGGAATCTAGGGTAAGAATCTTCAGTTTTCTCTTATATCCAAGACATTCTCTGAGAGAGAGTATTTGATTGGATAGAACAGCAGTGTGACCCAGTTTGCACATTCATTTGCTCTTGTTTTATAGAACTTCATATAAGACACTTTTTTCCTTGGCTTAATTTTACAAATCTTTATGATATATTGTTTAAACCACTGGAAACTATGCAAAAGTCAAGGTTTGAGCCCTGGCTGGCGTGGCTCAGTGGACTGAGAATTTGTGACCTCTTCCTCTGTGTCTAGTCAGAGAAAACTCTATGCTTTTAAAGCACTCATGTGATTGTATCCTGACTGCTGTGGCTCAGTTGGTAGAGCGTCGTCCAGCAAAGCTAAAGGTCGCTGGTTTGATTCCCCACATGCTGGGGTCGCAGGTTCAGTCCCCAGTTAGGGTGCGCATGTATAAGAGGCAACTGATCAATGTTTCTCTCACACAATTGATGTTTTTCTCCCTCTCCTCCCTCCTTTCCCCTCTCTCTAAAAATAAAGAAATGAATCTTTAAGTAAGTAAAGCACTCATCTTGATAACCTCCCTATTTTAAAGTGAACTGTGCTGTATAATGTAATGGGAGTAAAAATCATTACATTTACAGTGTGAGGATTTGAGCAGCCTGCGCGCAGCAGGGGGCAGGTGACTGCAGAATTTACTGTGGCTGTCAAATTTGCATTATGTGCTGATGTACAGGATGCAGTGAGTGCTTTTGCATGATGGGGGATCTGAGTAGGGATATGGAACAGATTCAGTAGCTTCCAAGGACTTGCATACTTTTTATTTAAATTAGGATATTTGGGGGAGTGAAGGGCCTGAAGAAGTGGCATAATTCCTGGCAGACCCGGCAACATATTTGAGATTTCCCAGTGGGCATTCTTTCGGCGCAGTGCGCGTTATGCCAATAAACTGAGTGTTTCTTGCATTGTTCTCATCTGTAAAGTGAAGATGTTAATGCAAATCGCTTCACAGGATTTTTATAAGGATTAAATGAGTTAATACACGAAAAGCACTTAGTAGAGTATTTACCACATAAAAGGAGCTTAATTAATGTTTTCTTGTATAATCAGTATTATTAACTCAACGTGAACTTCTCTTCTAATATTTATCTGATCACTTGTAACTAAAGCTTAACCGCTGTCACAGATCTGGGGACTCCTCAGGCACAGAGCACATTCCGCTTCGCACCCTTCTTTTACCCTGTTTGGACTTGGATTAGATCTAATATTAAGACAATTGTTCGCTATCATTAATCTATTGCATTTTGGCTGACCCCGCCTGGGGGGGGGATGAACAATTAGTGTCTTTTAAAACAGTGTCAGTTTATAAATTATTTATGTGTGTTATTGGAAGTAAATTAGCATCGAGCCATAGGGCTTTTGTATTTCTGCCAACATTGAAATCTGCTTCTGATTTCTCAACGTAAAGAAATAGCTTCAAATGACTTGAGTGATGTATAAACCACATTGTTTCCTTTAATTTAAAAGCCTTTTGAGTTAAAAAAAAAGTAATATTTATGCTACTGGTTGTTTTCAGAAAATGAGGCAAGTTTAAAGATTAGCTTGATACAGAAGTTTAGAGAATAATTATTCTGATTAGTGATTTACCCGAATATATTAAGTCATTCTTTCAGCTATGCTTCGAGTATAATTATTGAAAAAATACCCAGATTTTCTATAGATACTTTCTATAGATACTGACTGTAAACATTGAAGAAAATGTTTCAGCAATTAAATTTCCCCCCAAATACTGTTTTTACTTAGATAATATAATTTTTAAGAAAATGCTAGGAATAAACAGATTGCCAGCTGGAACCCTGACCCTCAATTTTAAAATTTTAGAAAGCATACTTTTATTATACATGTATTGAAATCACTTTGGGCCCAGCATGTCCTTACACCTCACCTGCTCATTGAGCTGCTCCGCAGTGACAGAGCCCACGGTTTTCCTCACGTGAGAAAGACGAGTGGAGGTCCCAGTATGACAGTTGTGTTGTGAGGGTTAAGCGAGTGAGTGCCTGTGAAATGCTTAAAACATGCCTGGCATATATGAAATGCTCCGTCAGTATGATCTATTATCGCTACGGTTTGATTTTAGAAAATTATCACATTTGACTGTCTTTTTAAAGAACTCTCTCATGCTGTACATTATATATGTGCACATGCACCAGTAGTATAAGTGATTATTTCAGGATGTCAATTTTTGCATTGCAGCTTGGTTTTGAAAGGCTAGTTAAAAAGAAAGGAAATAAAATTTTCCACGTTGAAGACTGAATTTCCATTTCTTGGGTACTTTAGAAAACAAAATAATTGCATTGCTTATTTATTGCATTTCTTACAGCAATTAGTTAAAAAATTGGGAAGTCACTAAGTACTGTGACATGTTCTGATATCAAGAATTATTTAGATAATGGCATTCATGTCTCTATGGAGAGGTGACGGAATCGATGGGCCATACCATGCAGCAGTAAGACTGCCTGAGGACAAAGGTCAAAGTCCTGTACACTGTATGTGATCTTCATTCCAGCGACATCAGTTCCCCTTTATCCTGTGAATATCTCCGCTCATTCTTGTCTCTGTAGCTTCGCTCACGTTCCTCCAATCTCCAGGAACTCTTTCTAACCCTGGTTTTTCATGCATGCCTTCCGTCGTAAGTTACACATTTTGCAAGGGGCCTTCCCTGTTTCAATCTTTAAATATCTACTGTTTTATGAACTATTGATATTATTTTTGGTTTACAAAGGGTTTAGCATACAGTTTTATATTATAATATTTTTCTTATTATTTCACTAGTCAGTCTAGCCTCATTAGCTATATTGTAAACTGCTTGGAGATGAATTTGAATATTTGTATTCTTGGTGTCTGCCATAGATCTAAAAACAAAGTAGCAAATAAACAGTTATTGATATTTCCTAAGTGAAATATTGCAATCTATATAATCCACCACGAAACCTGCTCACTGATTTTTTAATTTAGATCTGTGAGCTTTTATTCTGTTGAACATGAAAATCTGTTGCAGATTTCGTATTAGATTTTAGAATGAAAAGAATCAGAACACATGGCATCTATCCTAATATATTCTGTGAGTTAGTGGGGAAGTGTGAGATCATGGAGTTAGTGTGAGATCATGGTCTCAGGAAACTAGACCTGCGAAGCCCCAGTTGCCCATGGACTTCACACAGGGGTAAAAAGTGATTTATTTGGAGATTAGGACGTGCGCACTGCGAGAACGCTGCCCGCGGTGTGAGAGGACGGGTATTTACACAGGAGACAGTGGTCAGGGTGACCCAGTCTACAATGAGATGGAGTGAAATGAGAAACAAAAATGAAATTGTTCACTCCATGTAACAATTAGGCTACTACTGATGATCTGAGAGCAGTTTAATTGGGAGGGCAGGAACTAGACACAGCCGCAGTGATCTGAGAGATAAATGTGGAGAAATTTTTCTTTCTGGGGAGGGGGACGGAGAGAAGGAGAGGCGTGAACCCCTGGCAGCATAGGGTTTGCAATGCAGTCTGTGCACTAAAAAGTAACCTCAATTTTTTGTTCACTTCTGCAAAAAGCATCGTGGAAGCACAATAAAGTGAAAGATGACATCTTTCAGCAAGAGAAGGAGAACAAAGATTGAATTCAGTATGGCATAAAAACAATAGAAACAAACCGAAAAACATGGTGTTTTAAAAATGGTCCATAGGCTTCTTTCCGGGAAATTATTAGGAATATAGCAGATAGAACCTCCTGTAGCCCCTGTGTGATCCACAGCAAACACTAGGCAAACTGATCTGTGACAAGGGAGAAGAATGCTAAAGAACATAGGAGAGCCCAGACCCACTCAGTTGGCTGTGCGTCATCCCATAAAGCAAAAAAGTCACAGGTTCGATTCCTGGTCAGGGCACATGCCTGGGTTGCGAGTCAGTCCCCAGTAGGGGTGGTGTGGGAGGCAACTGATGGCTGTTTCTCTTCCTCATTATCTCTTTCCCTTCCCTTCCCTCTAAAAATAAATACATAAAATATTTAAAAAACTAAAGAACATAGGAGAACGGCCAGGTTCTATGCTCTGGCTTCAGGTGTAGCTCCTGCCCGAGCACTCAGGGAGGATCAGACGTGAGCTAGAATGCTGCATGTTGTCCTTGCTGCTTCTCGGTTTCCTCAGTGGTACTGTGTGGGGCATAATTGTTTCTTCATTACATTAAAATTTTTTTAATATATTTTATGGATTATACAATTAACAGTTCTCCCAATTTCCCCCCCCTCCACCCGGCACCTCCATTCCCTCCTGCATTCCCCACCTCAGTTCATGTCCATGGGTCGTGCATATAAGGCCTTTGGCTTCTCCACATCCTGTTCTGCTCTTCACAACCTCCTATCTATTCTGTACCTACCAATTTGTACTTCTAATTCCCTTACATTTCTTACTCTGATGTCTGATGCTGAGTAAGAATTCCATAAATGTCAGTCATTACCATTATTGGAAAAAATCTCCAATCTCATGATATGCTTGTGATGTATCACATTTCATGGTTGTGTAAAATCCTAATTTAAATTATTCACTTTTGAATTAATAGCTTTGGTGACTTGAGTGTTTTGCTATGTCTTCTTATCTTTATTTTAAAGTATCAAAGTAGTCACTACGGAACAGATCCAGAAATGTGTTTCTCCCTCTTCATTTTGATGTTAATATTGTGTTTATTTTTCATTCGTATAAAACAGGGCATCTCTCTCTCTCTCTCTCTCACTCACTCACTCTCAAGTTTTCTGAAGGTACCGACTGGGTTCAGATTTCAACACTGAACTTGGGAGGTAGTGGGATCTGGTGGTTGGTCATCAAAATATAAAGCACATCCAGAAATTGAGATGCTGCTGCATTTCTTATGATGTATGTCCCCTGTGTAACTGGGTGTGAGGGACATTATTTTGTGTGCTGATTGAAAACCACTAAATGGCTAGTCAGTGTTTTCATTAATTATTATGACCATCATCACCATTATCGGCAGTTTTGAAGCATGCTGATTATTGCTACCGAGGTTTCATTTTTTCCACATAAATATTGTCTGTGACATCCGAGATCCAATAGTAAAAAACATGTTGAGCTAAATGTCTGTGCTCGTGTATTAGTTTCCTATTGCTACTGTAACCAATGACCACAAACTCGCTGGTTTAAATACTGCTAATTTCTTACCTTCAAGTTCTAGAGATAATAAGTCTGACAGCACTTTCACTGGGGCGACCACGGTGCTGGCAGAGCTGTGTTCCTTCTGGAAGCTCAAAGGGAAAATCTATTTTCTCGCCTTTTGCAGAGTCTAGAGACCACCCGCCTCTCTCAGCATGTGTTCCCACACCATTCCTGCCTCTGCTGGCAGATCAGCGCCTGTGTGTCTCTGACCCTCACGCCTCCTCAAGGACCCATGTGGTTTGTACTGGCTCCGCACAGACAGGCAACCAGGATAACGCCCTCGCCTCCCGTACACATCTGCTACGTCCTCCTTGCCATGCAAGGGAGCGTGTTCATGGGCTCCAGGGTTAGGGTGCAGCGTGTTGGGCAGCATGCTTCTGTCTACCTCAGTTTACCTATTTTTCAGGGGATAACACTTTAATGGTTCAACACATAAATATCCTCTGTTTAGCTATTTATATTTTTTTCTCATTTTTTTTATTAATTTTTTTGTTTAATTACAGTTATTTGCAGCCTCTCCCCTCCCCTAGCTATTTATATTTTGAAAAAGGTGCAAGGTGATTTTTTTGGGTCACCAGTTATAAGTGATTGGAAATGTATTTTAAGACTCAGATGCTTTAAAATTTCTGTTGATTTTGACAATTGTAAGCTAGTTAAAAATGAAGCATTGTTCCATAATTTGCTATTGTTCATCTGTACACTAGGTACAGAACAATACTTTTAATATTTGTTAATTAACATTCAGCCCTTTGTTGCCATACAGATTTTGAGGTAATTCATTGCATCGGTCTCATCCAAGGTGTATTTCAGGTGCTTAGGTTTCTGTTTTATTCAGTTACTAGCTCAGTAGAAGCAACCAATTTCGTCTCAGCATAGTAAAAAGAAAAACTGTGGCAGTATCCCTTTCTGTTTCAAGAGGATGAGAGCCTTATTTTTCTCTTTCCTTTAAATGACTAAAACTGGCTTCTTTTGTGGTAGTTGTTGTCTATCAGCTTTGAAGGTCACGGCTGAGGCCAGGCGTAAGCTCCTTGGATAATGTTTACAGTGTTCTCAAATGACTTAAAAATGGACTAAATTGTTTTGAGCCGACAGTAGTAAAGGTCACAGAGAATAGCAGCTTAGTCATTTTGTCTAGTTTCTAAGTGCACATAGCAAACTATGTCATAAAGTGCAGCGAGGAACTTTTCACTTGAAAAGAAACTGATGGCATAAGAATTAGAATGTGTGTCTTGTGTGTTTAAATGACTGGACAGGCGCTTTGAAATAAGCGTTATTATTAAGGTTCAGATGAATCACTCCTACAGTTTCCCTTTTATATTTTCACTCTGAGCCACTTTCGAGGACATTATTCACATGAAAAATATTTTAATGTATCCTCTTTGTGAGTTATTGGGGGGAAGCAAAGAGACAGTACCCGTGAGCCCCACTCGCCTTCATGGTTGTCACATGTATGATTTGAAAAACCTACACAGTCTGCTTTAGGATCCCACGCTCCTTCTCAGGGATCGCTTAGACACAAAGTAAGTAAATGAGTAAACCGCTGCCAGCTGTGCCATCACCCGCCAATAAAATGTCAGTTCAGAAGTTCCTCACAGATTCTCGTCTGCTGCATCTGCAGACTCTATGGAAACAGGATTTTTGGTAGACTTGGAACTTGTTCGTTAGGGTGCCACCTACTTATTCAGGCTGCCAGCAGTCACACAAATTTTGAAGTAAAGTTCAAGCCAGCGATTGGGTAGAGCTGAAATATGCTAGTGAGAAGCCATTAATTATGGTGACCACAGCTCGGAATATTTTAATGATGTTTCTGTTTTTGAGGATGGGCAAAAGGCTCTTATTTTCTTTTTGCAATGTATCCTATCGTGATATAAGATGAATGTTTAAGAAAACCTATTAATAGGAATGAGGTAAATTATTGCATTAACTCCCTGTGTGATTTACTGGGTCTCGTCATCTAAGACCAGCACAATGGGGCTTGCCCTTCAGACGTAGTGACGTGATGTCCACGTAAACGCACATGCAGACTATGGCCTTTACCATATGTAAGGCGCAAAGTCTCGGAAAAACCTGTATCGTTCCCATGAGTAAATATCCCAGGTTGGCATGCCCTTTGCACTAAATTTCATGTCTCCCAAATTATGGCTGTATTTTGGTTCAATTACATTTTTCCATCAAGCCTTTTAATTTCTCTAGTGCAGTCCAAACCCAGCTAAACAAATTACAAAATTGCAGAACTATTGGAAGCGCTGCCTGTAATCCTCGTACACAGTGTATTTCCTGTCCCCCTACATGGTAAATCCTGTGATGAACTATATTGTTTCATTAAGTGACTTTTATATTTTATTCCATATCTATGCATTATTAAATGATTTTGTAATAGTTTTCCACACCTTTTACGAAAAAAATCAACATTCAGCAAACTTGAACTTACACAATCAACACTTGCATTTTACATACTCTTGACATTTTACATACTTGCTGTGTCATGCATCTGTCCATTTTAGTACCTTTCGTATGTTGTGAAACTTTCTATAAGCTGTCCTGTGTGTTTCTTTCAGAGAGCAGATCCATACCTTAGTCCTCATGCTGTATTACATCACTATTTTTATTTTATCTTATGTTATCACACACCAGCTTGGTTCAAGAACGATGCCATTGGCTTAAACGTTATGTACAAGATAAAATAAAATTCCAAAACGAAAAGGGTCAGAACATCTGGACAAAAAGGAAGCAAGCGTAGCAAAGATAAGATGCGCTAAACAAAGTCGGTGCTACGGAGGCCTGTACACTTGCTCACAATCTGACTCTCAGTTTGTAACAGGCAAAGCAGAGAAAGAAACATAATTAGTTGAAAGACACATTTGTTCATTTCTTTAAGATGTACTCATTGAGCCCTATTAAGATGCTCCCTTAAAAGTCTCAGTCTGCGTGAAAACAAAAGCCAAGTAGTTGCTCAGGAGAAGCATAACTCTTTCCGGGACTGAGGCCAGCATGAAATTTCCTCCATGGGTCACCGTAAAGAGAGTACTGTGTAATGTAGCGAGCATTGGGCTCAACCACATTTTCACTGTCAATAGAATGATGTGTTACAGAGGGTGGTTTTATAATGTCCTTCACTGCAGCCTGATTACCTAATGTCACAGAGCTGTCCACGAAGGCAGTTATTTGAGAAATCAAAATGATTACTCCCATCACAGACCCCTCCAGTTGTCTGGCTTCCTCTAGGGAGAGATGTGAAAGTATAGTCCTTTCTGCTGTCGTGAGACTTACTATTCCCTAAGAGTCATCACGTTCTTCACAATTACACAGTAAGAGCCCAGTGGGTGTGGATGCAACATGGAAACACTTTGTCAGTGACACATTAAAAGAAAAAGTGATAGGAACCTAATCAATACAGTATTGCTGTTTTATCTGTGTTAAATAGTGGAAATATAAAATACACAAATATTACAATAAACATGGCACTTTCCCTTGAAAAAGATCTGAAGTTTGCTCTGGGAGCAGGTTTCAGGGGAGTTAGAGCTTGTCAGTTATCGTGAGTTTGGGTGGAGGAATTACCTGAAATCAGATGGAAAATTGTAGCATCAAATATGAATGGTATGGCTCACTTTCCTGCCTTTGTTGAATGTCACAGTTAAGAATCTGTCCCAGCCCCGTATTCTGTCCATGGTGCTCTGCATTGCAGCGGGTCTCCTATAGATGAAAAATACTTTGAGAAGCTCCTTTGCTTTTTGGCAATGTATAATTTATCAAATAAAATGAACAGCATTGTCAGCAAAAAGCATATGAAAAGCTCAGTGACTGATTTGAACATGAGGCTCAAAATATTCCCTTTCTTGTCATTTCCAGCAGACAACATGAAACTTAGGCTTGAGAGCTTTCTGTTTAGCAGGTAATTTGAAATAAGTCAGCTACCCTTAGGGCATGGGGCTGTAACTTCCGGTTGTATGTAGTGGGAAAGCACTGTAATATTAGCGAAAACACAATTTTGAACAATTAACAGTATAAAGACAATGCTTCCATTAAAAATGAAAAAAGGGGACAGTATGCCATCTGAAATGACGACGGAGAATGCTGACTTTCATCAGAGAAATTTGCGATATCATAAATGAGCCTGTAGGGCCCTGTTCTCCACTAATTTGTCATTGGAAGAGGCACCTTTTTGAAACACTTCAAAGTGTCGATGCAAAGAGGGTTCCGCGTGTGAAATATGAATTCTCAAGGTCCACAGGAGGTGACAAGCTACTTAAACTTAGAATCTTCCATTCTCATTTATGGTAGGAAATAGAAACATATCTGTTGTTTTTATTTTAAAAGAAAGAACAATTGGAATTTACAGAAATACTATTTTAAGAGGAATGTTGAACAGTGTTAAAGGGAATAATAGTTAAACAATGTAATTAAAGCAAGGGTCTTTTCTCTGTCAGGTCTGAAGGGTAATAAGGCAGTATTCTAAAATGTTTACTTATACATTTGAATATATTTGAATGAGATATTTATGTAGTGAATTTCCAAAGAATAAATACCTATAGCAACAAAACCAATACCCTGGGATGCAATGAACAGGAAATGGGACACAAGGAAAGCTTTACAAAGGGACATAAAAATGAATGAGAAGATTTAGCCCCCCTCCATGTGAGGGAGAAACAGGGGTTCAGAGACCCCAAGGAACTGGCCTGAGGCTGCCGTGCCACCAGCAAGCAAGGCTGAGGTTGAAACACAGTCTCTCAGCCTGTTCAATTCATGATATCATATCGCACCAAGCTAGTGAGAAGCGAAACATAATGTGGTCTAGAATAAAGATGACTCTGAACACTCAAATTCTATGCAGGAAGCTGGTGTGTGTGCTCAAGTGAGACAGCTCAAGTCAGCTCAAGTCAGGGTTTCTGGTGGGTCTCTCCTCTGTCAACTCATGGTCATATTGATGACCCCCAGCACTCCATGTATGCTGTGTAGCAATTGGTAGCATCGCTACTGTCCATGAAACAGTCCTGATTTTATAAAGGTTCACGCGGTGTGCTGGCTGGCTGGGTCCCCAAACTCCAGTGCCCCTTCCCGGATGGATCTCAAAGCAATGATCACATCTTGAGGTCCCTGTTTTTTGAGGGGTTTTTTTGCCCTTGTTTCTGGTATTGCTGATATTTATCATACAGTTTCAGTGGTCACTAAAAGTTGTGGCTCACCATGCCCTTCTCTGTGGCTGTTCCTGAACTTGGGGATAACCTTGTCTTAGTCCATGCGCTTATTTAGCTCTCTTCGCACTGTGTCCAGGATCGCCTTGCTTGCTTTTAGTGCATTTGGATACTCTGGCCCTGAGACCAGGGTCGTTGATGCCTGGTGTCATCAGTGCATTTTGTGTTTCTGAGGTGGGTCAAGCTGGAGAGTTTTGATTTTACTAAATTAATGTTGCAGTTGAATACAGCTCCCCTCTCACCGAATGTAGAGGCTGAATTAAAATATAAATGAGCATTTTCATGTCTCTCTTTCTTCTGCAAAAATTTTTAATTTTTCATTTCCCACTTCCCTTACATCAGTGGGATATTAGGGTTGTATGCAATTCCTTTTTTTATGAAGTATAATTGACATATAACACTGTATTATTTTCAGGTATAAAACATAATGACTGAACTTATGTATACCTTGAGAAATTCTCACAATAAATCTATTTACGCTATTCCCATACAAAGTTACATTTTTTTCTCATGATGAGAACTTTTAAGATGTACTTTCTGAGTGACTTTCAAACTTCCAATATAATATTACCGACTACAGTACATTACGTCCCTGTGTCTCATTGATTTTCAAGCTGCAAGTTGTAACTCTTGGTCCCTTTCACCCATCCCCCAAATCCCTCTCCGCTCGTGGCCGGTATTCTGTTCTCTTTATGAGATTGGTACGGTTATATTGTGGTTCGTCATCTTATTTTTTTAGATTTCACATGTAAGTTGAAACCATGTGGTATTCATCTTTCTCTGCGTGATTTATTTCATTCAGCTAATACCCTCCAGGTCCATCTGTGCTGTCCCAAATGGCAGGATCATACTCTGTACGGCTGCGCAGTGTCCCGCTGTGTGTGCGCGCGCGCGTATGACATCTCTTCTTTATCCATTCACCTATCAGTAGACACCTAGGCTGCTTTCATATCTTGACTATTGTAAATAACGCTGCAATGAACGTAGAGGTGCATATATCTTTTCAAAAATTTTTCTCATTTTCTTTGCATAAATATACTCAGAAGTGGAATGTCTGGATCACACAGTAGTACTATTTTAAAATTTTTGAGTGCCTGCCACACTATTTTTCAGAGCGGCAACACGAATCTGCATTCCCACCCGCAGTGCATGACGGTTGTTTTTCTCCATGTTTGTCCTCGCTGCCACTTGCTGTGTCTTGTCTCTTTGCCAACGGCCACTCTGACCTGCGTGAGGTGGCATCTCACCGTGGTTTGCATCTCTCTGATGGCCAGTGGAGTTGAGCACCTTTCTCACAGGGAAATATATGTAACGGCTTCAGGAAGAAACATTTGTGCCTTCCCTCTTTTCTTTCTGACCGAAGCTACCTTTTTTACCTTTCTACCTGAAACCAACATGATGCATATTATTAGGCATAGGATTTGCATTTTCTATTGTAGAACTGGAAAGTTTTCAAAGGGAGAGATAAGCCCATAAACAAAAGTCTATTTGAAACCTAGAATGTAAATAGCATTTCAGTGCTCTTTGTACAATATTACAGGAAGCTAAATGGCAAAGTATAGAAGCTCTTCCTTTCCTGTCATAAATACAGCCCCATGAATATGCTCTCTTATAAGTTTGATAATTGAGGATTATTCATATTCGAAATGGAAGTTCCAGGAAAGTGTGGGGGTGGGTAGACAGGATGGGGGATGTCCGCAAAAATCCTAGAAGCACATGAGATCTGATACAGATCAGGAACTTTGATTCTGACAACTTCCAGTGTAGAATTTATGTGAAGTATTTATTTAGTATTGTATCATCAGATAAAGGACAGGTAAGTGCAGTACTGTAAATAATTAATTTACAATTTATTTGAACAAAAAGCTACACTGTAATCACTAGACCGCTATACAATGCCTTAGTGTCCAATGAGAAGTATCGCTGTGAACACGGGAAATGTCAGTGTGATTTTTTAAAACAATTCTTTTCTCATCCCCTAGATTTGTAATTGAATTTATTGAGATGACACTGGTTAATAAAATTATATAGGTTTCAGATGTATATTCTGTAATACATTATCTATATATCGCGTGTTTACTACCCCCAGTCAAGTCACCTTCCATCACCATTTATCCCCCTTATAAGGAACTTATGAAACTCAACACCAAAATAAATAAAAAACAACCCTATTAAGAAATGCGCAACAGACCTGAACAGACACTTCTCCAAGCAGGCCATACAGAGGGCCCAGAGACATATGAAAAGATGCTCAGCATCACTGGCCATCAGAGAGATGCAAATTAAAACCACAATGAGATACCACCTCACACCGGTCAGAATGGCCATCATAAACAAAGCAACAAACAGCAAGTGCTGGTGAGGATGTGGAGAAAAGGGAGCCCTAGTGCACTGTGGGTGGGAATGCAGACTGGTGCAGCCACTGTGGAAAACAGGATGGAATTTCCTCAGAAAACTACAAATGGAATTGCCTTTCGACCCAGAAATTCCACTGCTGGGAACATACCCGAAGGATCCTGAAACACCAACTCAAAGGAACCTGTGCACCCCAGTGTTCATAGCGTCATTATTTACAATAGCCAAGTGCAGGAAACAGCCTAAGTGCCCATCAGTAAATGAGTGGATAAAAAACTGGTGCATTTACACAACAGAATACTACACAGCAGAAAGAAAGGAGGAGCTCCTACCCTTTGCAACAGCATGGCTGGAACTGGAGAGCCTTATGCTAAGTGAAGTAAGTCAGGCAGTGAGGGACAAATACCATATGATCTCACCTATAAGTGGAACCTAATCAAGAAAACAGACAAGCAAGCAAAATACAACCAGAGACACTGAAATAAAGAACAGTCTGACACTAACCAGAGGTGGGGGGGGGGGGACAGTGAGGAAGGAAGGGGAGGGGACTAGGCAAAGAACATGTATGAGTGACCCAGGGACATGGGCAGCAGTGTGGGACTGAGTGCGGGAGGGTGGGCTGAGCAGCGGAGAGAAAATAGGGACAACTATAATAAAATAACAATAAAAAATATATGCACCTCTATGTACATTGCAGTGTTATTTACAAAAGCCAAGATTTGGAAGCAGCCCGAGGGCCCGAGTGGACATAAAAACCGTGGGATGTTTATACAGTGGAATACTACTTGGCCATACAAAGGAGGGAGCTCTTACCCTTTGCGACAGCATGGATGGGCCTTGAGAACATTACGCTAAATAAGCCAGTCAGAGAACGACAAGTGCCACGTGGTATCCCTTCTACGTGGAATCTAATGGACAAAGTAGAAACAGACTCACAGATGCAGAGCACAGGCTGACAGCTGTCAGAGGGGACGGGGTGGGGCAGGTGGAAGAGCATCACCTGGATTTTTACAGAAAGCCAGCTAACCCATCCTTGAAAACTGATCCGCCCCATATCAGTGACATATGCTAAAAAAAGATTGCCAAGTGATTGTGAGGGAAGAGGGAATATCATCTGCATAATGTGAAAGCATAGATTTAAACTGCTATTAAAAGAATAAATGACCTAATTTGGGTTAAAATGCTTTCCATGATAAAACTTTATTATACACACATCATTAAAACATGCCCCATTTTCCACAAGCAGCTAGCACTCTTGCTGATAAATGAAATCACGCTTGCTCCATATTCCTGAGGCTGCAAGAAGTCTGCACATAGGATTGCTTGACAAAAAATAACAAGGAAATTTTTTTAAAATTTCAAGTACAAGCCGCCTTTTCAATGAATCATTCCTTGTGTTTAGTTATGGATATTAATTGATGGCCAGTAGTATGTTTAATAGCAATGTGAGATAAAATGTGAAAAACCTTAATTTTCAAGTGATAGAGAAAATTAGCTTTGTACTATAATCTCTTGTTTATGCTGCATGGTTCTTTTCTGGGTTTCTAAATCTGAATGTAAATACCTCACATTAGTTCATCTACTGTGCAGGGTATCCTGGACACATTCCGACAGAGACGGGCTCTGTAGTCAGAGTACCGGGCTGGAACAATCGCAGGGAAGGGATTTTGAGAAAAGTGTGAATGATTATACTGTAAATAAATATTTGCATATGCTCTGTCGCAGTAGGATGAATAATTACTCGTTTATTTATTCAATCGCCATTTGTTGATATATACTGGAATCCAAACTACAGTCACTGAAGCTCACTATCTGGTTGAGAAACAGCGTGGAACACAAGTAACCTATACATAATATATAAATGCAATTATTGAGATATATTTTAGGGCTAGCAGTGCCATAAGAGAAGGCCTTGGAAATTCTACTTGTTTGTGTTGGAGGAATTTTTATAGTGTGGGAACCGTTTGATTCGTTTCTTGAAGGAGCGTCATGCTGTCGTGCACTATTTATATGGACGTTCCAATAAATTTATCATTCCCAAGTTCAGATGGATATGCAGTTCTTTCCAGCACTTCTTAGTCATCAGATAGATAAGATCTCACATTCTTACACATCGCTCCTCATTGTCTATTCCAGACATGTTTTTTTTTCCCTCAAATCTAAAATTCTCCCTTCTCTCTCAGTCTCGGCAGAAGACAGCCTCTCACTGCACTGAGGAAATTGAGGGCATGAGGCAAGAATTCCTACAGTTCTGTTCCTTCCTTCCTACTACGGTTCTTCATATTCGTGTATTTTTCTTTCTCACCGAATCATTCAAATGGAAGAGGGTCTCTCTCCTCCACATGGCTAGTATCCCCCATCTGCTCCTTGTGTTTCTCTAAGGAAAATCTTTATCAGACAACCTTCTCTGTCAACAACAGAAATCTCCGTAGTCATCGAATTGTTTTCTTTAGAGTTAAGAGTCATTGCAAGAGCCTCTGCTGCCCATTGGCCCCGATGTCCCGCCGTCTGGATCCCCAACAGGCTCTTCTGTTCCTTTCAACACAGGTCTTTTTAGATGTGCCAATAGGCTTTCCTTCTCTTATTTCGTGTCTCTTTGATGTTCAAGGCTTCTGACAACTGTGCCTATCCTGGGACTGTCTTTGCTCAGCCGCTATGATACGCTTTTCTCCTGGTTTTCTGCTATCGGAAATAGCAGAAAATAGTGGATATATTCTCCTCTCAGGTTTTTCTGCCTGGACACCCTTGAAATATTGATGAAGTTGAGCAACCCACCCTCTCCTGCTCCTTCGACTCTACCAGCTCTCCTGCATAACTTCAGACCCGCGCATTTTTACACTTTTATGCCTATAACTCCAAAGTTTCTATCTGTATTCCTGAGTTCACTACAGAATTCCAAACCGGATATATTCAACTTTGGACTGCACACCTTTCTTGGCACCTCAAAAAACAAATTCCTTCCTCCAGTTTTTTTCCTGCTGCCCATCTTTCCGCTCTCCCCAAGCATTGTTTGGTGTCTACTAAAGTTTAGGCTTAAAGGAAAAAAAAAACCTTCATGGAGTTCTTATTACATGCATACATGCTCCAAAAGTCAGACATTTTGCAAAACAGTGTATGAAATACAGGACATAATTAGACCTAACAGCTTTCAACGTATCCTAGTTTAATAAAGTCTTTAAGTGGCAACATATTGCGTAAACCCATGTTCCTTTCGAGAGCTATCAGAAAACACCTTGGAATTATAGGGGCCATTTATAACATTTCATTTGTGATAATGTGAGAGCATGTTATAGTTTATGTTTAAAATAGATTAGTGGGAATACTACTGATTACTATAAGCTAATAAGTGAGAATAATTTATAATTCCAGGCATACCTCAGCGAAACTGCAGATTCAGTTTTAGACCACCGCAGTAAAGCCACACTTACATTAACTTTTGACATCCCAGTGCATATGAAAGCTATGTGAACGCTGTACTATAGCCTGGTTAATGTGTGAAACAGCATCATGTCTAAAGTAAAAATGTACATATCTTAATTTAAAAATACTCTATTGCTAGGAAATGCTAACCATTGTCTCAGTCTTCGGCAAGTCATAATGTATTCACTGTGGTAGAGGGTCACACCTTCAGTCTGTAAGAAACAGAGTATCTGTGAAGTATTTTCTCAAAGCAAGGGAACCGAGTTGAGAGTAGTGCCACTTTTAGCCAAATGCATCTTTTGTCTTAGGTCAGAACTGAAATAAAAGTGGAATGTATACTTTAGGAGAGCATTATCTTCATAATTTAACTGTGAACATCCGATAAAGTTAGTACAAAGAGTTTAACTTTGTATATTCTGGTGTCATTTTCTAAAACCATTCTCGCTTAATTCATACTTCTCATATATACAGTGTGTTTTCTCGGGTGCCGTATCATCAGCATACAATTCAGGGGAATAGTAAGTAGAACACAGGCAATTTAATATCAATTATTGAATGTAAAGTAACTGGGCTTACTCGGTTGAATTTAGTTTATTTACACTTAATTTTCTCAAAAATGTTTGAATTACCTATTTATTTGGGTTTCTGATTTAGAAAAGGCAGAGAATACAAAATAATTATCTGATCAAAAGCTCCCAATTCCTATACATAAATGGAAAAAAAAACATAAGGTATAAAATACAGATAACCAATATATATGTATGAAAATATGCTCAACATAACTAATCAGGGATACGCAAATTAAAACCACAGTGAGAAATCACCTCACACCTGTCAGAATGGCCATCATCAATAAATCCACAAACAAGTGCTGGCGAGGATGTACAGATGCAGTTTTGGTAGGAGTGGACATTGATGCAGCCATTATAGAAAACGGTATGGAGATTCCTCAAAGAATTAAAAAGAGAACTATTATATGACTCAGAAATTCTACTTCTGGATATTTATCCAAAGAATCTCAAAACACTAATTCAGAAAGACATATGCATCCCTGTGTTCACTGCAGCGTTATTTGTAATAACCAAGATATGGAAACAACCTAAGTGTCCCTCGACAGAGAGAGAAGATGTGGTACTTATGCACAGTGGAGTATTACTCAGCCATAAGAAGGAATCTTGCCATTTGCAATAACAGAGATGAGCCTAGGAGGTATTGTGCCAAGTAAAACAGGTCAGGCAAAGAAAGACAAATACCATCTGATTTCACTTGTAATTCAGGGGTGTCAATCTCATTTTTAATGGGGGCCACACCAGCCTTGCGGTTGCCTTCAAAGGGCACGATGTGACCTTAGGACTGTACACATGTAACGACTCCTCAACAGTTAAGGGAGAGCCCAGCGCTGCCGCAGGGTAGAAACCAGGTGCCGGCCGGACAGAACAAGGTGGGGGCCGGGTCCGGCCCGTGGGACTTGTGTTTGCCCCCTGTGCCGTATATGTAGAATCTAAAAAACAAACAAAACAGAAACAAACTCATAGATACAGAGAAAAATGTGTTTGCTGCAGATGGGAGGGGTGATGAGGAGATGAGTGGGGAAGGAGGAGGGACCGCGACGTATGAGCTCCCGGTGACGAAAGCAGTCAGGAGGGCGCGGGCTGCCGCAGGGAGCGCAGTCAGGAGGGCGCGGGCGGGTGACTGTGTGGGTCACACGGGCACTGGACTTACCCAGCGGTCACTTCCTAGGCTACTGAATGTCTAATCACTGGGTTGTACAACTGAAACTAATGCAATATTGTAGGTCAACTGTAATTGACGATAAAGAAAACTATATAAAAATAGAAGGTATTAAATGGGTTCGGCAACAGCTTCAATATCAGAAACCAACAGTGCACTCATTTGCACGTCGGCTACAGCCGTTCACAGTGTCCATTGTCTACGGGTTTCACCACATAGCGCCTTTGATCTCTCAAAATACCAAAAAACCTTTTTCTTTTTTTACTTCCATCTGGTGAATCTTTAAGACACGAGCAAGCATTTTAATTTACTTAGGGGATATACATGCTGACATCCATTGCTTTTATTTTTTTTAAATATTACTTCTTTTTTTTTTTTAATTTATGTTACTATCTAGCAGTTACTACTGGGTAACTACTACAAGTATTGTTTTATGGGAGATGCAAAATTGAACTAGTCAGGGTATCTAAACATAAATGTACTATGGTCCAGTGGAGGGAAGACGGCAATAAAACATTTTTAAAAGAGTAAAAAAAAAAAGGTAGTGAATATTCTAAGGGCAGGAATGATTAGCTCTACTACAGGGTAAAGTCAGGAGAAGCTTCACTGAAGGACTTGTGGAAGGATATTTTTTTGGTATTTTTTTTCCCATTGGAGGATTTCAGCTAAAAACTGACATTTTCCGATGGACATTGTATGTAGATTGTTCTGACAGACAAACCAAGACTGGATTGAAACGGTGCAGAATCATCTAGAAAAAGAATATGAGGGTCGGACCTCAGGTGGGGGCTACAGAGAAGAGGCGCCACGAACAGTGGGGGGTACGTTGACTCAGCTGGATATGTTCAGGTTAAGGTAAAGATTTTTGAAATGATTCTCAAATTTCTGATCTGATGCAGTGGGAACATTAATCAGAGTATGAGAGACAAGAAAACATAGGTCTAGGGAGGTAGTTTATTCTGATGAAATGAATTCTGGGCATTTGAACCTTGAGAAGCCAATGGAACAGCCAAGTGCAAATGTCCAATTGAAGTTGGTTCATCTTAATCTCAAGAGCAAGATGTGGGAGGAGGGAGAATTTGGAGCTGTTAGCGTGTTGATGGTGATTAAACCACTAACAGTGAATGAATTTATCCAGGGAAATGGCATTGAGTGAGAAAAAGATTGAAAATAAACCCCTAAAGCACACTTGCATTATACAGAAAAAAATGGCAAGAAGTCCAGGACAAAAGCCACTCCTCAAATGGTAAAGTAGAAGGAAAGAACCAAGGGATTCTGTTATTAAGGAAGCCTAGCAACATAAGACAACAAAAACAGTAGTTGTATCAAATATCATAGAAAAATCTTTTGTGCAAGTCTGCTCCCCAGCTGGAGTTAAAAAGAAATAATTGCAGTTATTTTCTTCATACTCAGCTCAGCTTTCAAAAAGTAATATTTGAAATAAAAGATGTAATTCTTGTCTTTTCTCATTCTTAGAAACTCAGTAATTCAGAGAGAATATTTAAAAAGAGAGCAACAGGGTTGGCTTACATTGGTGGTTTGTGCGGAACAAAGGAGCAATAATGTGCTAGTCACCCTTGACCAGATCTGGACGGCTTGTGCAGTTACATTTTGATGAGTAATTTACTACCAACAGCTTTTAGGTTCAAAGATGAACATGATACAGGCCTCACCCTCAAGAAACTTGCAGCTTACCGAAGAAAACTAAGATGCGGGGTTTTAAGTCTGCCACAACAACATTAGAGATACCAGAAGTATCACTTGCTTCGAAAATTTACACTTTCACTCTCTAGTTCTGCCTGACTTGAGTGTTTCTAGATGATAACATTTTCATTTTGTTTGAAGTGTTAAAAATTCCAAAAAAACATAAGGCATATGATGTCCCTAAGTGTATTTAAATGACTTCTGATAGTTGCATTATGCATATTAATTTGTTCATAGGTCAACATGGATTTCCTGATCTGTTATCCAGTATAAACACTTCAACATAGTTATGTGTATATGTGCAGACAGCAAATAGCTCACCGTGAGTTTCTTCCCATTGAAAAAGGAGAGAGGAAGATAATTATTGCAAACTTAATCGTGTGGCCCCATACATCCACTCTGCCTGCGGACCACAGCTTACTGAACGAAAACTTGATAGCGGCAGAAAATATACATTAGGCACTTTTAAGCAACAAGGGTAAAATAGACAATGCATTATACCGGTATGTAAGCCAACAAAATAATATCATTAGCTTACATCGAGAGAATAAAAATAATAGCAATTTTGAAACTAAAACATTTTCAGACATATGATCTCAGTGGTGTTTAGACTGGCAAAGTAATGCGTCTGGCAGGCTAATCGCTCACCCCCACCACTTCCCAATCAGCTGGAAATGAAAAATACTCCTCAAACTATAATTTTCTCATTATTGTTCTCACTTCAAGAGTCCTAGTGTTTCTCTACCTTGGGAGTCATAAAGTGAAAGATGATGAAAATCAAGTTCACGTACTGGAGAATATAGACTACGGCAGCCATTTTCACCCTTTTTCATCTCATGGCACACATAAACAGGTTTAATTGTGTATTCATTGGTGTGATACTGAGGGAGGAAGGAAGGATGACATGGAGGGAGGGAGGGAGGAAAATGCCAGAATAGAACTTGTTCAGCGGCAGCAGAACTGAGCTCCTGAAGTAAGGGGAAAAAAGGTTCTACTTTTTTTTTTTAACTTTTTTTTAAAGATTTTATTTATTTATTTTAGAGAGAGGGGAAG
Organism: Micronycteris hirsuta; assembly: GCA_004026765.1. NCBI lineage: Eukaryota > Metazoa > Chordata > Mammalia > Chiroptera > Phyllostomidae > Micronycteris > Micronycteris hirsuta. Next base: position 24,743 of record PVJI01014116.1, read on the forward strand.
GGAGGGAGACAGAGAGGGAGAGAAACAGCAATGTATGGTTGCCTCTCACATGGCCCTCACTGGGGACCTGGCCCGCAACCCAGGCATGTGCCCTGACTGGGAATCGAACCGGGACCGTTTGGTTCCCAGCCCGCGCTCAATCCACTGAGCTACACCAGCCAGGGCAAAAAAGGTTCTACTTCTTGATCTCAAATTATGATTGAACGCAAATGCAAGTGCTTTACTGAAGAGTAGTGAAAGTCAGGGAAACTTCATGTTCCTTCTTCTGATGAGGCTGATCCTTTTTCATATGAGAAATGTTTATTTCGGGGGAAAAATCATGCCAGTAGTTTTGTCACTCCACTTAATGAAAACCCTGTAAACTGTATCACACAGAGGAGAGAGTCCGTCCATCCCCAAACGCTCAGCAGTGCCTCTTACGATTTGGGGATCAGCTGGTCACTCCACTAACAATCAAACTTCAGATGAAGACTGAACTTTTTGTTTTAATATTTCTTATTGTTTGAGCACCTGTAGGCTTAAAGGTTCTAATTCAAGTCCCGCTTTGGCACTACTGAGTTGTTTTTATTTCTCTCCCAATTGAAATTATGAATCCTATTTTAAGAATCACTGAAACTTGTTGAGTTTACATATGATTTTCGATGTGCATGAAAACCGTGTGTCTCCATCATAACAGCTGTACTTCCTTTAAAAAGCATATAAAGTGTTCATTGGATGCAGAGTGGAGGTACAGAGGAGGTGATGACGAAGAATAGGGATGCACAGGACATGTCTGATTGCCTTTCAGGTTGCAGAGATCTTGAGTTGGAGGTGCCAGGATGCACAGCTCACTTCACCGAGCCTTCCCTTCATATGGCCTGCTCTCCTTGAGATGTAATTTAACACAGACATGGTTACACATTGCGGGGAAGCACAGGCTCCCTAAGCAAAACCAAATGGTACTGACTAAGTGTTGTGTCACTGGAAGCAGACATTCAGACTCCCTGATGTTTTAATTTTTGATTTAATATTTTGATAATGTACACAGTTGTATCTCTTTGTCTCAGACAGGAAAGAAAAGATGATAAGCTAAACCATTAGGGGGTTTGAATCTACTTACCAGTGTCTTTTTATACTTTGTCTATTTTTAATGTCCCAAATCCACAGGCCTCTCAAGATAATAAAATAGATGTGATTGGGTTATTATCTGTCAAAGATAAAATACAGTGAGTCATGCAAAATTAAATCAAAGAGAATTGTAAAGTCTAAAACGGTATCACTTTCCCCACATTCTCATAACCAAGCTCTCGTTTACCTTGGTATATAAATATGCAGGTCGATGCTCTATCTTTTCCTATTTCCCTCACTGTGATCAATGTCATTAGCATTTATTTGGGTCATAAATTGAAACAAATAGAAAGATATGTTTTTATTCTAAAAGCATCCAGTTGAACATATAAAAGTCTAACTTACTGAAAGGTTTCCAATTGTTTCATTTCCCAAATTAAAGCAAAGGCGCAACCCCTCCACCCCTTTATCAGCGTAGGGAGGTTTGTTTCGTCCGTGTCCATTTACATCACATGACTTTACAACTCGGAATCTCAGGTTATAAAGTTTTATGTTTTACTATTTTTCTTTCAAGCGTATTAAGGGCTTTTAATAGTAACTTCTTTCACAATTAGTCGATGGCTCTATTAGTTACAGACTCGGAACTAGAAATAGTGAGAAAGACAGGAGCAAGAAAAGGGAAATGATCACATACAGAAAAAATAAAACATAAAGTTTGTCATCACTGTTTTTCTACCTACTGGATGATGATGAGGATGGACATAAAATGAATAGCGACCTCTCTTTATTTAGTGCCTATTATGTGCCATGAACGGTGCACTCAGTATCCACTATAAATGTTTTTTTTTAATTTTATGTGCAGATGAAGGATGTAGGTAATTACACCCCAAGTCTCTCATATATAACTAGCTACTATTAAACCCAATTCACTTAGACATCCGGGTCCGCTCTCACTGTTTCTGCACCATACCGGCCACCTAAGGTATGGCATACTCTTCACGTGCTGGTGAAGTTCAACTTCCTTCCAGACAAATCAGATAAATCTGTGATTTCTAGCAAAATATTATGCTTTATCAATCTACTAACATGGCCACATGAAACTGCATATTTTTATACTCTGTGGAAACAATTCAAGGGATGGCTTAATTCTTTAGGCACAGAAAGATGTTTTACATGTGTATTTTTACCACCAGAGCAGATAATATATATTAATTTATACTATAGAGTGTTACAGACTAATAAGAGTTGTGTGTGTGTGACTGTGTGTGTATTATAGAAGAAATTTTGTGCCATTCAGGGTTCGAGGATGGACATGTAATCCATGTAGCACAAACTAGCAATCTCTCCTGCAGCAACAGTGCAGGGAAGCATCAGCACGTAACTCGCTAAGCGAGCATGTGATGTGGACCTACCTTTACTGTGGAGTTTGAGAACTCTCCCTAAGAGCAAGTTTTGCTTTAGTAAATAACTCTTCACTAACTGTTAGTGGCTTTTGAGTAGCTCAAGTCCCAGAACGCCTGGACGTGTGTCATGAAAAATGTGGGCAGGTGTTGATTGGTTTGGCAGCAGTGAAAAGCTAGAAGGCAGAGTTGCCTAGAAACCTAGATAATGCCTTGTAGTGCATTTTGATGCTATGATTCCATGAGTCTATGGTAATAGTGATGAGGATGATTTATGTTCTTTTCAGCTCCCCAAACCCAACATTCTGAAATCTCCCAGATGATGGAATTTAAAGTTTGATTACATTGAGAGTTGAAAAATAGTGGTTAGAGAGCATACAGCATAGTTCAAGAAAGAATAAATCACAAGTGAGAGTTTATCGTCCTCTTGAAAAGAGGGTCTACAGTTATGGTTATGTTCTGGTCCCATGAATATACACAGTGCCAGGTTTTTATACTCCTGATGTTTTCTTAGTACCATAGAGTGCAATGTGAAGGTTATTGCAGAAAAAGTGTGGGCTCAGAAATGATTCAATTGTTTTGGCTATACCTTTGGCAATGAACTAAAATAAGGAAAATAAACAATGTGGACTATGAGGTAGGCAATTCATGAGATAAGAAAGAACACAGGGAATGACTCAATTTAATATTATTTATCATCAAGTCTTGGTCTTGGATTGGCAACATTTATCCGAATAAAGGAAACTTAATTTAGCAAACATACAAGTGATTACTATGAGCCAGTTTGGGTACAGGGAGGGTGCAAATATAAATTAGAGACGATCTTTACCTTTGAGGAGATGAGAATACAACCAGAATGATAATTAGCAAAAAAAATCTCATTTTTCACAGATCTCAGTGAATATTACAACTATATTATTTCAGTGTGCACTATGGGGGTAATCTTGAGAGACACAGAGAAACAATTTATTAATTTACTTTCAGCTTAGTAATGAAAAAGTATAGCAGGAATAAGTTCAGTACTCCTTCCTTTAAGGCCCAGGTAACATATCTCTTCTGACTCTGAGTTTTCTGTTTGTTACAAAATACACACCTCCTTTCATTCAACTCCCAAATTTTACAGTGTCTAATATCTACATAAGTCTGGTGATAATCTGTGATGATTTACATCACTATGACTGGAATATCCTGCATGATATTCTCAAGATCCATCCACGCTGTCACAAATGGCAGCATTTCATCTTTTCTTACGGCTGGGTAGTGTTCCATTGTACATATGCGTGTACCACATCTTCTTTATTAAATCATTTATGGAAGGACACAGAAACCACTGAAGTGTCTCAATCAGAACAAAAAATCCTATTATCTTTTATCCACTTTGGAGTGCATTTCTGGCAATTTAAAGGTCCTAGAACAGGGGTGTCAAACACGTTTTCACCGGCCCTTTGAAGGCAACTGCAAGGGGCGACATCAGCCTCGCGGTTACCTTCAAAGGGCCGAATGTAACTTTAGGACTGTATACACGTAACTACTCTTTAACAGTTAAGCGAGAGCTCGGCACTGCTGCCGGGCAGAAACAAGGTGCTGGGCGGGATAAAACAAGGTGGAGGCTGGATCTGCCCCATGGGCCTTGTGTTTGCCACCTGTGACCTAGAATTTTTGACCCCAGGATGCTTCATTGTCTTCCCTGCCAGTTCCTTAGCCTTAATCATCCCCACTATGCACCTGTCTGAATGCTCCCAGACCACAGAATGTTACTGAATAAACTCATGTAGTGGAGCTAAAAGCATCTTTGTTGCCTGAGGACTTAGAACAGGCTTTACAGGTTGTATTCTAGACTTACTCCCGTTTTCTGAGACCCTGAAATTTTCCCTCTACGCTTGGCAGCTATTATGTGATAGGTGGAATGAAGATCAAGGACATCTGGCTTGTTCCTGGTCATCTTTATTTCATTGTATCAGGCCCTTTCTTCTTGATTTGAGGGAATGAGCATATATCTTATTTCTAAAGTTGATATCTCATTCATTTATGATGCTATTTCCCTATTACTTCCTTCAAATTGTTGTTAATAAAATTCTTTCTTTGTGCCTTTCTACATGCATGCTTTTTCATCTCAAAAAACATTTTATGGACAAACAGAATCAGAGGCAGAGTAAAAACCCAGTTCTTCTGCATATTAGCTGTGACTTCTCCCTAAGCGGCATTACCGTTTTTGAAAATAATAGCAATAATATCTCATAAAATGGAGATAATTAAAACACTGAAGTGTGTAAAGTAATAATCACAGTGTCTAGTGCATTGTTATCTTCCCATAAGTTGTAACTATATTAATTAATGTTATTGTCATAACTGTCATAGCCTCTGTAAACCACTACAATCTTTTCTTACTTTATTTGGCTTCTTTGATGCTGTTATCTCCTGTTTTCCCCCAAATGTGGACATTATCCCTAAATTCAGTACCCAAGTTTTCTATATTTCTCTTTTAATACTTTCTCCCACTGTCTTGGATGATTACACCAAATTTTATCTTCCCTGTGGCCTCTTTTGTGAGTACCGATTATTACCAAGTCCTCGCCGGTACCTTCTTTATGAAGAATCTTACTGCACATAACTGGTCTTATTTCCACTTTTGACATTCCAGATCATTCCACGGGGCTCCGCACAGTCCTCCCAGCCACAAATCTTTCACTAGTAACAATTTGTACTGTATATTGCCTGGATTGTGGCTTTCATCTGCTCAAAAAACTGTAATGTCTCCTTCTGTAAGATAAATGTACTGCTTGGCTGACATTTACAGTTCTCCAAAATTTATTCCTCTCTTCTTTTTCAGCCTTTTTCTTACAAATCCGATACCTGAGACTGCCACTCTAATTAAACCGGCTTACTACTCACTGTCCCTTGAATATACTTAGTGCTTTCAAGTGCCAATGTTCTCCCTCACCTTGAAGTCCCCTTCTCCCCTTGTATTAAACTTTGCAGAACCTTCGGGAGCACTTGCCACCTCAGTGAAGTTTGCCCTTGGTGCTTCCACTTGTGTTCTCCGCCACACCTGAACCTCAGCTGCACTCAGTGTGTGTTCACGCTGTTGCATTCGCAGTTCATTTGTGCGTACATTTATTAAGCAAACACTTGCGGAATGTCTGTTATATCAAAGACACTGTACTGGACCCTGGGAAGAAACAGTTTCAATTCTTTAAGGATTTTCGTGCACCACCTTCAATTAATTTCACATTCAGCACTGAGCAGGCTTGTGTCTAACCTTAGCTGGTTCATAGTAGAAGCACTGTTGACATTGGTGGATATTGTAACAAGGCTAACTGTGGCATTCTAGACCATTCCAGTGGGCTGTTTCCCCAAACCAGTCATTGGTGAGCCAGTAACAGAAGTCTGCTTCCTACAACCATAGGCACATGACATAAAAATAAGACACTGTTGTGGGCCCATTGATTTTCCTGGAAAATGTTGAGAACTAGAGTATGGACAGGTTCACTTTGTCCGCTCTCAGCTCCACATATTCATGTTAGCCAGTGCAGCAAAATATAAAAGTGTACTGAATGTGTGTATGAATGTATGAAAACAAATTAATGAAGAAAATAAGAAACATTCTAATATAAACTTGCAGCTTAGGCTAATTCAGTACATAGGCAAAGGACACATTTTATACTGATACCTGTGGAGTCGGGAACTACTAGTACGGCTGTCTTTCCTACTCCCTATTGGATTGCACCTACAGCTGTCTCCACTGTTGTTCCCATTTCAATGTCAGTCTATTGGACTCTTGAATGCACTGCATAATGGCAACAGCTGGACTACTGCTGGACTGTTGTGCTTAATTACAGGAGCAGATGGCTCTGCCATGACAATTAGTCTTTAAACACGCAACATGCTGAGGATATGAATTTTATCCTATTTATACTCATAGTTTTAAACTTAAGACTCATAGGGAGCACCACATAGCAATAACTAAGTATTAAGGTAAAGCAACTGTTTTAGGTATGTTAAATCACTTTTCAAAAAATCCTGATAATGAAATCAACTCTTTAAATCCTGCCCTAGCTAGTAACACCGATATTATTAGGAGAGTTCTAGAGGAGTTCTGCTCAAGATGGAGGCGTAGGTAGAAGCACTACACTTCCTCGCACAGCATCAAGAAGGATGACAACCAATCTATAAACAGTAAACAACTAGAAGTGCCAAAAAATCAAACTGCACGGAATGCCGACAACCAAGGAGTTAAAGGAACATTCACCCAGACAGTTAGGAGGCACAGAGATGGGAGACAGGCAGCCGGGCAGAGAGGGCACATGGCTAGGCTGTGGACCACAAGGCAGCGCTGGCTGAACGGGAAACTAAAGACTCAAAGATAGCTGTAAACTACTACAGGGGTTGCCGAGGTGGGAAAAACTCCCAGACTCCCATGACAGTTTGTTGGAAAGTACGGCTAGAGCAGAGCAAGCAAGTGAACGGAACTGTTCCCTCTCTGACCCCTCCCCCACAGACAGAGCCATAATGCAACAAAGAGGGTTGCCCCACGCAGGTGAATACCTAAGGCCCCACCCCCTTACAATATAACCAGTGCACTGAGACAAAGAAATATGGCCCAAATGAAAGAACAGATCAAAATTCCACAGAAAGAACTAAGTGACAAGGAGATAAAACACCTATGTGATGCATAGTTCAAAACACTGGTAATCAGGATGCTCACAGAACTGATTGAGCTTGGTGGAAAACTGAAAGAACAAATGAAGACTACCCAAAGTGAAGTAAAGCAAAATATTCAGGGAACCAACAGTGACAGGTAGGAAACCAGGACTCAAATAAATGATTTGGAACAAAAGGAAGAAATAAACATCTGACCAGAAAAGAATGAAGAAACAAGAATTGAAAAAAATAAAGAGAGCCTTAGGAACCTCTGGGACAACTTTAAATGTTCCAATATCTGAATCATAGGGGTGCCAGAAGGAGAAGAGGAAGACCAAGAAATTGAAAACTTATTTGAACAAATAATGAAGGAGAACTTCCCCAAGCTGGCAAAGGAAATAGACTTCCAGGAAGTCCAGGAAGCTCAGAGAGTCCCAAAGAATTGGACCTAAGGAAGCACACACCAAGGCACATCATAATTACATTACCCAAGATCAAAGAGAAGGACAGAATCTTAAAAGCAGCAAGACAAGAGAGAGTTAACTACAAAGGAGTGCCCAAAAGACTCTCAGCTGATTTCTCAAAAGAAACTTTGCAGGCAAGAAGGGGCTGGAGAGAAGTATTCCAAGTCATGAAAGGCAAGGACCTACATTCAAGGTGACTCTGTCCAGCAAAGTGATCATTTAAGATGGAAGGGCAGATAAAGTGCTTCTCAGATAAGATCAAGTTCAAGGAGTTCATCATCACCAAGCTCTTATTCTATGAAATGTTAAAGGGACTTATCTAAGGAATACAAAATCAAATACTATGAACAGTAAAATGACAACAAACACAACTATCAACAAATGAAGCAAAAAAACAAAATCCCAAAACTAAGCAAACAACTAGAACAGGAACAGAATCACAGAAATGGAGATCACATGGAGGGTTATCAGCAGAAAAGGGGAGGGGAAGAATGGAGTGGAAAGGTACAGAGAATAAATAGCATAAATGGTAGGTAGAAAATAGACAGGGGAAGGTTAAGAATAGTACAGGAAATAGAGAAGTCAAAGAACTTACATGTATGACCCATGGACATGAACTAAGGGGGGGATGCTGGGGGTTGCAGGGCGGAGGGGGGATAAAGGGGAAAAAATTGAGAAAACTATAATAGCATAATCAATAAAATATACTTAACATATTTAATTAGGATATAATATTTATTAGGATAGTTCTAGCATATTTTCAAATTTGACTTTTAACCCTCAAAAGCTCTGGTGAGAAGAATCTCCTGGAGGAACTAAGTCATTTACATATGTAATAAGGCTTTTTTCTCTTAATTAGAAATAGATAAAATTACTTATTATATACACATTTGACAAAAAATCAGCCATTCTGTAGTGAGAAAATACCTATAAAATCAGAGAAATTTTTCAAGATATAAATAAAGTCAGGAAATTCTTCTATTGATGAGATGGCTATTGCAGATGAGAGGCTTATTTGGTGACTGATTTGACCTGAGTCACGGTACAACTCTGTCTGATAGTATTAAACATCACTAAATAAATAAATCCCATCAAATACTATGGATGTTTATTTCCAAATTATTAAAAGTTTTTCTGTTTCCAGTATTATTGCTTAGCCTTTATCATTGAGTTCATGTTCATTTTCATGCCAACCACCCATTAATGAAAAGCAACATGTTTAATAGAAAAAGGAATGGATTAGGAGTCAGACAAAATGACTTTAACAATGTTTTTTGTTGACATATACTATTTTAGTAAGAAATGACACTACCAAATTTCACTTTTCTAATCAGTAAAGTAAGAACAATATTACTGCCGTTCTCCTCTGGGTTCTGATTGTACCTTCAGGGCCTGAAAAATCTTGTAACTACTGCTTCTTCTTTAGAAAAAGTTATCAAACCTGCTGAATCTTCAAAGAAGTTGACTCTTAGCCTCCATATTCATTGGCATTTTAAACAATGAAGAAATTTCATCTTGGAGTCTTTTGTAGGTACTTGGGATTTACAGATCTTAAAACCGAAGGCCATGACAGGAAAGGCTCTTCAAAGCTATGTACTCCTTTCTACAATGTCCCTGACTTGGTGTCTTCCAGCCTGGGCTCAAATACCTGGAGCAGTGCATGAGTTTACTTTCTCAAATAACTATGAGAAAATAAGTTTCTTTATACTAATCCCCAAACCCTTCCATACATGTTGTGCCGACTGCAGTCCTGGCTTTGTTGAACACCACTCAGGATAATTCTAATCACTTTTCTCTGTGACGGCTTTTCAGCTATTTAAAGGTAGCTTTCTAGGCGGCCCAATGTTATTTATCCCAGGTTAAACTTGATATTCCTTCAAATGTTTTCCATATGACACTCTTTAGTTGATAAGGAAGCTACTACAGTGATCAACAGATGGAACAGTGAGAACTTAACCTTGTGCTGGGAAGGAGGAAGAGGTATCAATGCAAAATACATTTTGAAACTAGAATAAACAGGATTTGAGAACAGTTGGTTTTGTGTGGGAAGAAGAGAATCATAGATGACACTGCACTGTCAATCCCAAATTAATTGGAAGATATAAAATAGCAAGATATTGGCACTATCGGCTTAAATAAAGTTAAAAAGAGTTTGAGAGGGAAGAGGCTAAGTTGATGTCTAGAAATAGAGTTTAAGATGCTAAAGGGATATAAAAATGGTCACGTGAAAGTGATTTAAAAATGTAGACTTAGAACTCAAGAGTATGTAAGAATAAAAATGTTAAAGACAAAGTATTTGAGATAGGCTTGTAAAAATAAATGTGTAGAACAAATCAGTTATAACATAATATTGAACTATAGAACACATGCTAAATTTGAATGCTGAGCAAACAAATCATATCTGTACACTGCACTTGTGACAGAGACTGCCAGTACATATCTTTGTTTTGTACAGAGAAGAGAGCTAAGGGAAAGGAAATTCCCAGCAAACATCATACTTTTCCATGAGGAGTAAATGGGGCCAGAAAAACATACTGCGTATGTACACGAGATGGGGAAGGAGTAGTCAGAGGGGGAGCAAGAGGAGGGCTGAGAGAAGGTACAGAACTGTAGCAGCCAGGAAGGAATCAAGTAAGTTAAGTAAGGCAAGCATCAAAGAGAAATAAGATGAAGAACAGGAAATGGCTATTGTGTTTCATTTAGCTACTGACCTTTGGGTAACATAGTACACTTAGAGTGGCATGGGACAGATTTACACAATGATTTGAGCAATGGGGTTTTGGAAATATAGACACTTTATTGTTTTAGGAATTTTGAGGTGAAGGAATTGAAAAAGGCATTCGCCTTGAAGGGGGTTTCAGGATTTAGGAACTGTTTGTTTGTTTGTTTGTTTGTTTGTTTTGAGAATGGGGACATCTTGAATTTGTTTTTATAATGAAGGGAAACTATTTGATGTCAAGTGAGAGACTGTAAATAAATGAGGAAAAACCTCAGGTGAGGGAAGAAAAAGGACTTTCTGGCTTTAGAAAGAAGACCAAATGTTTTGCCTAAGATGGGAGGATAAAGGATAATAGATATACATATCGATAAAATTTGAATTTGAGAAGAGAAACATTGAAGAATGTCACATTCAATGCTTTCAAACAAGATTAGATGTCAGCCATGTTTGACAATATTTAATTGAAGAATAACTTGAAATACAACTAAACAGCAAGGGAGTATAAATTGAAGATGTTCTATACATGCTTTAAGTTTCCCATATTAACAATCTGATTTGTAATTAAAAGGTAAAGTTAAATTTAGATGCCGTAATCATAATGACTAGCATTATATTCAACATAGTTCTTAATATTGAAGTACCCTCATCACTTACTTAAAATGCTTTTAATCAAGAAAATAAAGAATAATACAAAACTCCAGGATATTAACTCATTCTGTGTATATGTAATATTTACTGTTGGGAAATATCTGCTGAAGTAATATTTAGCATTTTTCATCCTTACCTTTTTCCTTAAAATGAATCACTAAATGATACCATTAGTAACAATTTTTGATACTGGTTCTATTCGTTGACGCAGTGTAACTCTAATGAAAAAAACAATAAAAAACAAACCCCAAAGCAGTATTCTCATCCCGTGATACATTCATTTATTAGGTATCACAGGGTACTCACACACCATTTTCTTTTTCTCTCATATTTTGAAAAGGGGCGATTCATGGGAGAAGTGGTCCGGCAGAGTCAGGCATGCGCAGTGGGGGCCGTGCGGTGCACTCCTGGGAGGCGCAGTGCGCATGTGGGTGGTTCAGTACGCACGCAGGAGATGCAATACGCACACAGCCGCCTCTGTACGCATGCGGCCAACGCACTGCGCATGCAGATGACGCACTGCGCACGTGGACAACGCACTGCGCATGCGGGGGATCAGTTCGCGCGCGCAGGAGGCTCAGTGCGCTTGCGGGAAGATGGTGGGCACGGAGGCCTGAGAGAGTCGTGAGTTGTGCTGCGCTCTTCTTGTGAGCGTGATACCTACCGGGGCCCTGGGCTGTGGTGCATTCGTCTGTTCGTCGGCGACTCGGTGTTGCCCGGTGCATCTGTGAGCGGGCCTCAAGTCCGGTTCGTGTTTGCCTCTGGACTGGTGTGTGGCAGCGGCTTCCGGCCGGCCCCTGAGGAGGTGAGAGAACTCGCGGGTCGCAAGGGCCGAGGTGCGAGGGCCACATTTCCAGGGTGATGGGTGACGAGGCGGGCAGCATGAGTGGGCAGTGCCCTGTGCAGAAGGTGCCTAGCCCGGCTGCGGACAAAGCGGAGGCGTCAATGTGCAGCTCGCGCCCAGAGGGCACCTGCGTGGGCGGCCGGTGGCCACCAAAAGAACAGAAGGATTTAAAGGGAAATAATGGACAAGTTGTGAGGGTGACAAAACCTCAAAAAGGGACGAAATCGCGTTTTGATTCATCACTGTTTGTCAACACTCGAAAACTTATGGAGATCGTCAAAAATAGTCCGGGTGGTGTTCTGAACTTAAAGAAGATTGTACCGATGCTGGGAATACCGAAACGAAGATTATATGATATCACCAGTGTCTTACATGGGATCAAAATGGTTGAAAAAGTATCTAAGAACCGTATTCGATGGATAGGACCTGATATCAGCACTTTTGAACCGTCGCCCGAACAGAAGAAGCTGCGTGAGGACATTAATGAGTTATCAGCAAAGGAACGTGCTCTGGATGAGTTAATTAAGGATTGTGCTCAGCAGTTGTTTGCGTTAACAGATGACAAGGACAATGGAAGACTAGCGTATGTGACATACCAAGATGTTCAGAGCATTCAAGCATACCGTCAGCAGATGACTTTTGCAATTAAATCTCCAGCAGAAACCATGCTGGCTATTCCAGCTCCCAGAGAAAACTCTATCACAATGCATATACAGAGCACCAAAGGGCCCATTGAGGTCTATTTGTTTGAACCAAAACTGGAGCTCTCAAGTAGCAACGTGTCTGAAGGTGAAACAGCCTCCTCACCTGAAAGCAAACCTCCTGAACAGCCGGAAAAAAAGGGAAGTCCTCCACAGCAAAGTGAAGAAGTGCTTGAAGTGAGCAGCTCCTAGGGTTTGAGAATTTGTGTATGCGCTGTTTTGGGAACATCCTGTATGGATGTTCTGTGCATCAAGTTCAATTCTCTGAAGTTTCTTCGTTTTCAGTCAGTAGCAACGTTAACACCAGTAGTGGTTTTCAGTAGTTCGCTATTTACTGTATGTTACTGGATATTATGGTTTCCACATTCGAAAACAACTCTTTGGAATTATTTACTGCTTTTTGTCAGTGAAATAGACATCCTGCCGACTGAACTGACTTCATCACAAAGAGTATTACTGACACACATAGGCAGGCCTGAAATTGGACAGTTCTTTGGGACTGCACCTTCCTTCAAGGATTGTATCCTTAGAAGAAATGGCTTTACACAGGTTCGTGGCTGCAATGAACTGCTGTATATTGCATGGGTGTATATACACATCTAAATGTGATGTCTTTGTATACATTTGTACAATGTTGACATTATTTCCTATGTCTAAGTGAAAGTTTTCACCATTGCACAGCCAGAATAACGTATATATGGAAGGTAACAAATTATCTAGCATCTGTACAATCCTGTGAATGAAAGTTAGAGGAGAATGTTTTCCCAAATTTCTCTATGATGTATTATAAATATGCTGTACATGGTTAATGGTTTTAATTGAAAAATTTCAGTATGACTGCCAATGCTAGACTTGTATTTCAAGCTACCTACAGTTATTGTGTCTGAGCAAACCAGTGTCATGACCTAATCCTCAAGTCATGTGGTGGCTTAATTGATCGTAAGGCGTGATTTAACTCAAGGTAACTATTAGAAACTATCTTAACCTTTTTGCCAATAGGTTTTCTGATGTTTTTGTGTGCAGCCTTGTTCTTCAGTCAAAGGAGTTTACATTTGATGTGTTAGTTATACCCTGGTCACTCTGTAGTTCTAATCCCCCATTTCCAAGCACCTAGTTAATCCTTCCTCACTATGTAAGTCTGTTACCACTCTGGGCCTCACTTCACTCAGTAGTTTACCATTAGACTGTAAGCTTCTTGAGGTCCTTTTCTTAGTCATTGTTATACCCAGAGCCTGGCACCATGCTTGGCACATAACAAGGGTTCAATAAATGTTTGAGCAAATCAAAAAAGTTTTGTTTTAAATAAGAGTTTTATTAAGGTGTAATTTACAAGTGAACAGTGTATATATTTAAGGTGTGCAAGTTGATGTTTTGATACATATAAACTGTGATATAATAACCACAGTAAGCTAATTAATATATCCATCATCTCCATATGGTTACCACTTACTTTTGTGTGTATGTTGGAAAGACGATATAACATCTACTTTCTCAGTAAACTTAAATATACAATATAGTATTGTTGACTGTAATCACCACAGTACTCATCTTGCTAACTGAAACTTTGGTGAGTTTTGTCAAGAGGTACAAAGTCTCACAAGATTCTGAATGCAAATTTATTTTTTGTAATATAGTTTATCATTTATTATAACACAAGGACTAATATCCAACATATTCCTGAGAAACCCTGGACTGTGAGACTGTGAGCTGAAAGTTTAATTTGAACAGGATTCTTTCTTGGGGAGCTGTACTATTTCCTTTGTGTTTAATCAAAAGTAAACATGTTTTGTTCATTCAATATTATTTTGTATTAGTTTCAGGTATACAACATAGTGGTTAGACGATTATATACTTTACAACTCAATAAAGCGATGTTTTCCTTCTGTAACTGTTTTTCCAAATATCTTTTTATTTGCTAATATTTATTTGATATGTGTGGCTATGGTATCGATTATTTACTGTGATAAAAAAATATCTAAGGAACACAGGAGAATACTTTTGTTGGACTTACTGTGCACTTTGGTGTGCTATTCCACTTGCACAACTCAAATTTTACAATTGCCTTCAGATTATTCGGACATGGCAAGCCTTTGAAAGGTGTATTTGTTATACAGGGGCCAGCATAAATAATACCCCTTTTTATTACAAAATCTTTTATGAGAAAATCATAAGCATGTAACTCTGTAACATAACAATATCACACTCCAGCACACCATAGGACATTTTAGGGGAAATGTTCACATTAAAACTATAAATTATTGTATCCATGTTATTACCCTAGCAACCACACTCCAGCAGGCCTTACTTCTGCCGGACCCTGCACATTTCAAGACCTGTGTTGGATATTCAGATTCTCTTTATGGGTAGAACAAAATGCAGTGTGCAAAATGCAAACTCTTCCACCACTCCATTTATTTCCTCTAAAAAAAAAAGTCAATGTGAATAAATTTCTCTTAGCTCATAGCACATATTTTCTCTAGAACTCAGTAATGGTAGTTTAACATTTAGATAATACCCATACAATAAAGATGGGTCTAGTTACAGGCAAAAAACAGTGAAAAAATCTCTTGGGAAGAACAGCTAAAGCAGAACCGATCCGCTCAAATACAATTCCTGAAAACCCTGTATGAAGTAAGTAACGCTGAAGATCTGTGGTCTTACTCATTAAAATGAAAGTGCCAGAGTCATGCTGACATTATGAAGTGCGGCCACTAAACACGGGAACACTTGGTGCAACACCCAGGTCATTAGAAGTCTCCAAACTATTGTTCAAGCAGAATGAGGGAGGTACAGTATGTAATGAGGTTTTGTACTGTAGTGCAAAATAACCTTTCTATAAAAGGGTAATCTCAAAAGAGCACTCTTGCAAAGACCTTTTTGATTGCAAAGAGAGGTAATAGAGTACTTTGTGGGAAAATCAAATCTGTCCTGCATATTTCAAATTACATAGAGGGGAAAGGAAAAATGTACTACTGGCTTCGTACCACCCAGAGCACTTTTGTAAACATTTCATGTGTTTCCCAAGTTACCACTTTCTCTTAGAAGAGTTATTTGGGAAGCCATTTTGAGATTAGCAGCTTCATAAATACTCATCTGAATTATAAGGTGGTTCATTTTCTAATCAATATTTATAAATTTCTCATTGAATTTATTTGGATAACATTGGCTAATAGAATTATATAGGTTTCAGGGGTACAATTCCACAACACATCATGTGTACGCTGTATTGTGTGTTTGCCACCCCAAGTCAAGTCTCATTCCATGACCATGGATCCCTCCTTTACCCTCCTCCACCTCCCCCACCCCCTCTCTGTCTGGTGATGGCCTTGCTGTTGCCTCTGTCTGTGAGTTTTTTTCTTGCTTAATCCCTTCACACAGTCCCCCACCCTCCCCTCTAGCAGCTGTCAGTCTGCTCCATATTTCCAAGTCTCTGGTTGTATTTTGCTCACTTGTAGTTTTGTTGATTAGGTTCCAGTTAAAGGTGAGATCATATGGTATTTGTCCCCCACCACCTGGCTTATTTCACTTAGCATAATGCTTTCCAGTTCCATCCATGCTGTCGCACAGGGCAGGAGCTCCTTTTTCTCTGCTATGTAGTATTCCATTGTGTCAATGTACCATAGTTCTTGGATCCACTCATTGACTGATGGCACTTAGGCTGTTTCCAGCACTTGGCTATTGTAAATTGTGCTGCTGTGAACACTGGGGTGCATAGGTTCCTTTGAGTTAGTGTGTCAGGGCTCTTAGGATATAATCCCGGCAGTGGAATTGCTGGGTCAGAAGGGAGTTCCATTTTTGGTTTTCTGAGGAAATTCCATTCTGTTTCCACGGTGGCTGCACCAGTCTGCATTCCCATCAACAGTACGCTAGGGTTCTCTTTTCTCCACAACCTGGACAGTGCCTGTTGTTTGTTGCTTTGTTTATGATGGCCATTCTGTCCGGTGTGAAGTGGTATCCCATTGTGGTTTTAATTTGCATCTCTCTGGTGGCTAGTGATGCTGAGCATCCTTTCATATGTCTGTGGGCCATATGTATGTCCTCCTTGGAGAAGTGTCTATTCAGGTCCTCTGCCCATTTTTTAAATGAATTGTTTGGGTGTTTTGTAATTAAGTTATATAAGTTCTTTATAAATTTTGAATATTAACTTCTTATGACATTTGTCATTGGCGAATATGTTTTCCAATTCAGTGGGTTGTCTTTTCATTTTATTGATATATATGTTACTTTTAATTCTTCAAATTTCAGTGAACACATGTTAAATCTTGGAACAAGTTACTATACTTGTACGCACCAATCATAAATTTGATTAGAAAAATCACTGAAAAAGAACAGAAAACTCAATGTTTGCTTAAAAAATACACGACCAAAAGTACTGAAAAATTTAGGGTTTCTAGGTTAAAATAATAAACGTTTAAGCAGTGGTAAGGAAAAGTAGTTTGTGGAACAGCTGAAATTGTACCTTCCTTTAGGACAATTTTGTGTGCCAATCGATTTAGAGTACATTTGAGAACAATACATTTGTAATAGCTACTATATATTTTTAAACTATATATTTTTTTAAATTTTGTTTATTTGTTTTTAGAGAGAGGGGGAGAGAGGGAGAAACAAAAGGAGAGAAACATCAATGTGCCGCTGCCTCTGGCACACCCCCTACTGGGGACCTGGCCCGCAACCCAGGCACGTGCCCTGACTGGGAATCGAACCAGCAATCCCTTTGGGTCACAGGCCAGCATTCAATCCACTGAGCCATGCCAGCCAGGGTGGAATTTTAATTTAAAAACATGTTTGTTCTTTCTCACCATCTTTTCTTCTGCGGCTCATCTGTGAATATCGTCTCAGTGACTTCTAAGACCAGCCACAGAACTCAATTACTGTTACCTGGAGAAAAAAGAAAGGAAGAAAGAAGAACACATAGCCTTCCAGTACTACTATTATGAAAGGGGAGAAAATGCAGGCTCTCCAGGACTTTTAAAAGAAATGCGGGTGTTACTGAAAACTGTTATTCCTCCATGCAGGTGTTTGGTTTTGGATTGTCTTTACTTAAGTCTTCATGTTGGTCTGTGTGTCTCTTCTCCCAGACACAACATGTGATTTTGAAGTCCTTGTGAATCACTGAGTGAATTTCCTGACTCCAGATTTATACAGAGGGAATTTGTTATGTTTCAGTGGTAATTGGATTGTCATCTATTTTTCGTTTACTGGAGAGTTGTATCAAGTTCTCATTTGTACATTGTTTAGAGATTATTATTTTATTTAAACATGACCCGGAGTCCGCATTACACTTGCAATGATGGTGAATGTGTGCCATTTCAAATTTGCTTCCTCCCAGGAAAGCGAGAGAGAGGACTTTAATAGCCATCGGAGATGCTGCAAGCACTCTCCCCCACGCACATATACAAATGTTTTTTGTGGTTATTTGAGGACTATAATTTTTTTTATTATTATTTTTTATTTATTTATTTTAGAGAGAGGGGAAGGGAGACAGAGAGGGAAAGAAACAGCAATGTATGGTTGCTCCTCACATGGCCCCCACTGGGGACCCGGCCCGCAACCCAGGCATGTGCCCTGACAGGGAATCGAACCAGGAGCCTCTGGTTCCCAGCCCGCGCTCAATCCACTGATCTACACCAGCCAGGGCATGGACTATAAGTTTTTAAGTCTATAAATAAGTTTGTCTTATGCATATTGTTTGGAAATTTTTAAATGTTTCTGGTGTTGGCATATTTTGCACAACATAAAATTAGGACCGTGTGCAAAATCCATTAGGTATCAAGAATAAAAGACACACTGATTACAGTGAAGTTTAATCAAGTGAAATTAATTTGTACCTTATAAATCATAATAGAATAATGAATTGTAATTTCTGTAAACTGGTTATTTTTGGTTTGTATACTCTTAGCCTGTTAGAAGTTCAGTGAACTTTTGGAGTGTTTTCATTTAACACTCAGATGTTTCTTTGGGTGCTGAAATACAAGCAACGAGTTAATTATCCAATAAAGACTAAAGGAGGCATACAATACAAAATTCAACTAGATTACATATTATTGCTTCATATGTTGAGAGTTGCTTCTACAAAGCAACCTAAATTATAATTATGAGTAGCTAACAAAGTGTTGTTTAATCTTCCATGTCTGTATTTCCCATTGACTCACAGAGCTTTCGCTCCATTTTAATGGGATCTGTTCCCAGCCGCCCTAGAAAGCTCTCTCTAGAGTCATCCTCTTAGTTGTTTTACCACAATTCTTGCCCTGGTTGTTTTTATTAAAACAGAGGCAAATGTTTAATCATAGGATATTGCTCAAGTGGATGAATTACCAAGTCATGTTTTGCTGTTGTTTAACTGAGCGCCCACATGTTTTAGTCACACTCAGGCCTCCAGTTCAGCGCTCCACGGATGGGAAAGGGTATGAGCAATGCTCAGCTTCAGCTTCTGACTGTCATAGTTTTGGGCTCCTTACATGTGATTAAACGATGAAAAATAGGCACGGTGCGAATTTTCTTCATAGAACGCAGACAGCTTTGTAAACGCAGGAGGCTTTCAAAACAAAATTCTGTATTTTCAGATAAATTTAAAAGTCTACCAACTGAAATAAACACTCCAAACTATAAGCCATGACAGGTAGTTCTTAGGGATAGAATTAGGAGGGGTAATATGGACTTGAGGATTCCATCCTTTTACACCTTGCTGCGTTGTTAGAAATTGATACAATGAATGCGTCCCCTATAACAATTGCCTTGTAAAAAGCAAATCCAGCATGGATGGAACTGGAGAGCATTATGCCAAGTAAGTAAGTCAGGTGGTGAAAGACAAATACCATATGATCTCACCTGTAAGTGGAACCTAATCAACAAAACAAACAAGCAAACAAAATTGAACCAGAGGCACTGAAATTAAGAACAAACTGACAGTAACCAGAGGGTATAGAAATAGTTTTAATTTTTAAAAATAAACTCAGAGGTTACTTAGAAACATGATTATAAACTTTAAATATACACAAACCTGCATTTAATATCTGCGTATTATTTTAGAAAGTATTTAATATTTTATTAAAAATCTGAATTAGGATAAAATATTGTTTTAATAATTATTTTTCTTAGATTATTAAGCTATTTTTAAATTACCTAAGGATATAATTTTATTTGGGGCTAAATATAGAGATTAGGGTGAATTTTGAGAAATGGAGAAAGCCTAATTTGATTTACAATTTGTGGGAGTGTGCCTATAGAGTTCAGGCGCAGGCCGTTACCATGGAGAAAAGCAGACGCTGGGCCTGCCCCTCAGCCTTCCTGGAGGCGCGTCCTGATGACGTCATTGGATATGGCCTCCATTTTTGTAGTTTCAGCCTGCAGTGGCCATTTTGATTGCAGGCAGGGGGCCACCTGACACGTGGTCTAAGTCTTTCTTTGTTAAAAAGAACTCAGGCCCTTTCTCCTCACTTTTATAGCTGAACGATTCCAACCAAGGACAAAGTTTTTCCCCTTACAAGTCCCGCGCGTATAAATCTCCCAAGCTGCGCGCTCTCTCTCCGCCCGCCGCCTTTTCTGTTCCCTGTCCCGCCCCAACTACGGGAGAAGTGAGCCGAGCTGTGCCTCTCTCGGCAGGCAGGGTCCCGGGCAAATCATGGAGTGAGATCTTTTTTGCTACTGACTGATTTAAATGGGAAGTGCTGGCGGAATCCTTAGTTTTCTCAGCCATCGCGGCGCCTGCAGGCCCCCGGCTGCCAGCGAGTGCGTGCAGCCTGCGGGCCTGGGCTGTGCGCCGGGCGCCTGGTGGGGAGTCCGCGCCCCGTACGGCGAGAGATTGTTGGCGGCCGCAGCGAGGGAGGAAGCGGCTGCGGCTTTCCCAGCCGCCGCCTGCTAGGATGAGTTTGGTGCGCGGCTAGCCACTCCTGGGAGCCTGATAACAAAGGCAAACTTTATAAATATTTAATTATCTGTACATTTTAATGTACGGTTTCCGATCTTTACTTTATCGTAGCCAAAAACGTTATTCGACACGGTATTACTTCCTTTCTCTTCCTGGATCAACCTCAGAGGGTTGAGGGGTCTTCTCCGACCCGATTTTCGCGCGAATTTCCACCCTACCTTAGGAAGAGGAGCCTCCGATCATGACTCTTGGTCC